>JAYESA010000018.1:41062498-41064998 GCA_036927795.1 Iris macrosiphon | reverse complement strand
AAAAGCCTAAAACAACTAATAGAAAAATAATACAATCAATAATTAAATATAAATATAATTATTTATGATCAATACACAATTTATCAAATAAAAATAAAAATAAAAATCCTATTTCTAGAATTGGGTAGTGACAAGCCTACCCTCCTTAAAATAATTTTGTCCTCGAAATTAAAAGACGAAACTAAGACAGAAATGCAAGGAAAAGAAAGAACCATACATCAGGGCTCGAAAAGATAAGGGTATCGCTCGCGCATTTCATCCTCCCTCTCCCAGGTCGACTCACCTGGTGAGTGATGCCTCCACGCGACGCAAACCAAGGAAATAGTCTGGTTCCTCAACACCTTCTTCTGCCGATCCAGAATATCCACCGGCTGCTCTGGATAGCTAAGAGTAGGGCCCACCACGATCTCTGAGTGATCCAATACATGACTAAAATCCGCCATGTACCGTCTCAACTGCGACACGTGGAACACATCATGAACTCCCTCTAGCGTAGGCGGCAAATCTAGCCTATACGCCACAGCGCCGACCCTCTCAAGGATGCTGAAGGGTCCAACGAAACGTGGGCTAAGCTTTCCGCCTCCACCGAAGCGAATAGTGCCCCGCGTCGAAGAAATCGTTAGGAACACCAGATCATCAACCTAGCACAAACAAGGTCTCAGCACTTAATCTAAAACAAGAAATCATAAGCAAACACAAGAACAAAATCTAAATTCTAAGCTATACCTCAAACTCCAAAGGTCTCCGGTGGCTATCGGGCCAATGCCGCTGCCTGTCCTGCGCCACCCGAAGTCTATCTCTAATGAGCTTGACCTTCTTTGCTGCATCCACCACCATCTCCGGGCCAAGCAAAACTCTCTTGCCTACATCATCCCATGATAACGGAGTGCGACACCTCCGTCCATACAATGACATCTCGATACTGGCTTGGTAGCTGTTGTTGTAAGCAAACTCTACCAAGTGCAAGTGATCCTCCCAAGATCCTCTGAAATCCAGAACATAAGTGTGAAGCATATCCTCAAGTGTCTGAATGGTCCTCTCTGACTGACCATCTGTCTGTGGGTGATATGCAGTACTAAACTTGAGCTGGGTGCCCAAGCTAGCCTACAGACTCCTCCAGAAATGCAAAGTAAAGCGATTGTTCAGATCTGATTCTATGCTCACAGGAACTCCATGCAGTCTGACAATCTGGCGCACATATATCTCTGCTAGTCTCTCCGTAGACGTACCCACTTTGAATGGTTGAAAGTGGGCCAATTTTGTCAACATGTCTACGATGACCCAAATCGCATCCTTCCCTCCTGGAGAACGGGAAAGCCCAGAAACAAAATCTATGGTCACATGCTCCCATTTCCACTCTGAAATGGGTAACGGCTGGAGCAACCCTCCTGGCCTCTGCCTCTCCGCCTTCACCTGCTGGCACACTAAGCATCGGGATACGAAGCGCGCTACCTCCCACTTTATCTCGTACCACCATACATGGTCTCTCAGATCTCTATACATCTTGTTGGCACCTGGATATATAGAGTACTGGGATCAATGCGCCTCCTGAAGAACCTCCTCGCGCAATGACCCACTCGGCACACACAACCTGGTACCGTGCCGCAATGAACCATCATCAGCAATGGTAAAGTCATATGATAATCCAATCTAAACCTGCGCTCTGATGCTCCTCAGGGACTCATCCTCAAATTGTGTAGCCCTGATCCGGTCTATCAACTATGACTGAATCTGTGGTCCCCACATCTGTATCTCAACTTCAGGCACTATCACCTTAATACCCAAGCTCTCTAGATCTACCAGAAGATAACGATTTGTAGTCAGGCACATAGCTACCGGATACCTGCTCAGCGCATCCGCAACTACATTCGCCTTCCCTGGATGGTACTGCAACAATATGTCAAAGTCTTTCATCAACTCCAACCATCTCCTCTGCCTCATGTTCAGCTCTTTTTGGATAAACACATATTTTAAGCTCTTGTGGTCTATGAAGATCTCTACATGCTCTCCGTATAAATAGTGTTTCCACAACTTCAGAGCAAAGATGTCCGCTGCCAACTCCAAATCATGGGTAGGGTAGTTCTTCTCATGAGAACGTAATTGCCTAGAAGCATAGGCAATTACCCTCTCATTCTGCTGCAACACACAACCCAGTCCCTTCCCCGATGCATCACTATAGATAGTGAATTCTCCAGACCCTGATGGCAACGTCAGCACTGGACCTCCTCTTCAGCTTATCAAAGGCGATCTGGCACTCCTCTGACCAAACAAACTCCATGTCCTTCCGGGTCAGCCTAGACAACGGCTCTGCAATCCGGGAAAAATCCTGAACAAATCTCCTGTTGTAACCTGCCAGCCCCAGGAAACTCCTGACCTCTGCTACTGAACTCGGAGCACTCCATGCCTCAACTGCCATGATCTTTCTCGGATCCATCGAGATCCCCTCTTCAGTCACCACATAACCAAGGAATTTAACCTTGTCGAGGAAGAACTCGTACTT
>JAYESA010000018.1:40864998-41054998 GCA_036927795.1 Iris macrosiphon | reverse complement strand
ATACAAACGCTCTCTTTCAATGTTCCAACAGGATATTCCATACAATAAGTCTAAATATTTTTGAAAGTTCGTACAATTGATTGGTTGAACGGGATTGTTGTGCAAAGGCCTTTGTGCCGAGCTATGTCAAACATTTTGGGAGTGAACCCTTGCTAGAGTTAGCAATTTATGTGCGAACCAGAATACCTTACGCTAATACTACCGGGTTAGTGTACGAAACTAGAATATTATTCAGTCGGGATAGCTATATACACAGCCTTTTGGCTAAGTCATGTTGGGTATCGCGCACCTAGACCCTTTGGTGCAACAAGATTTGTGAACGAGATTAGGGTATCGTTCGGATAAGGATAAGTCAGAGTTAGAATGGAAATCGATAGAGACAATATCGGATTATCGCTAAGACGAATATAGAAGATCGTGCTTGGATTTTGAGGAATAGTTAGAATAATTATTCTTGTCGATAAGTATGAATCAAAATACAGTTGCATAGATAACTATCGATAGAGGTATATACGAGATTAAGATCATCGAGGCAAAGCATAGGGGCCATGCAGGAATTCTAAGGAATGATTGGATGGATATGGGAGAGAGCGATGAGGACACGATTGAGGATTTATTTGGATGACTCAATTTCTGAGTGGTGTATGTGATAGCTCAGGAACGAATAAGCGATCTGAGGATAGTGTGAGTTTTGAGGATTTATCGAGTAGCTCGAAACCTTCATGGTGTATGGATTATCTTAAAAATGTTTGCGCGAATCAAAGATTATGGGATAGCAATGCGTCTATCAACAAGCAACATGATTGTGCAAAAACTTAGTATAAATAATGCCTAGCTAGTAGTGAATTCAAAGGTCTCGTACGAGATTTGGTTCAAACGATTGAGAATTTGTTGACCAAGTGATAAGGCTTATATCTAATAAGGATTCAGAGTATTGGAATTAATATCTTGGTCGAAAAAACTTAGTGAATCGTACGTACAATTTTTAATTAAATAAAACGGATTAAAACTTAAGTTGAGATTGAATACTCGAGGATGCGATCGAAGTTAGCTTGATTGGAACAATAGCATGAACGAAGGATAGCGTGCATGAAATATTTGGATTTAGTAGGATATCTGCCGATAGAATTTAGCTTGAGTATGAATGTTGTGGTTTCAAATTTGAATAAGACTTGATATAATATAGATAGCTAGAAGTTAGCATGGATTGATCCAAATAAGGAATTGTATGGTTCAAGATTTGAGTTATGCAATAAAGGGATTTGAACTTGAGTTGGACGAACGATCTTGAATCTAGTTCGAAAGATAGCACTTGACATCAGGCTCGGATGAGGACGATTATCCTGCGGGAGCATTGGCGTTATGATTTCACGTCCAACGGGGATGATCGAACTCGCAGGAGATCAGGGCCTGACATTTTTTATGTTTATGCAGATGAACTCAATGAAATTGAATGTAATAAAGGTGAATAAACTTGCCTAGAGGATTTTCTAGTTGGACGAATGATGAGTAGATTATAGAATTAAAGTTAAGAACTTGAATATTTTGAGGAATGCTAGAGGCAGATTATGGACTGATCGAACAATAACATTGAAGTTTGACGATTTGCTAGGCGAATTATGATCACTTCATGAACGGTTATTAGATGAACATGACTTGATGGATTAATATATAACTTGGATGAAATAAAGTATAACGATAGAGTGTCTTGGTCATTTCAATGATAACTATAATGTTTTATAATAACCATAATGCAACTCCAGGCTCGCACATGCGTCACGTCCGGATGAGGGCGATTATCCTGCGGGAGCGTTGGCGTTGTGATATCACGTCCAGCGGGGATGATCAAACTTGCAGAATATCGAAGTACGACAATTGGAGGATCGTTTTAACTTGTGGTTTGATGTAATAAGACGAGTTTGATGATACAAGTGAATCAAAAGTATTTCGAGGATGAGTTAGTCTGGAACGTGAAGTAAGACACGCTTGATAGTTTCATGAACGGATATGTAAATTGTATTTGACGACTTAGTGTTATGATTTAGATCGAAGATTAGAAATTGAATCATAACTTCGTGGTCTAGACTTAGAATGGATAGGTGAACACTATCGTATATTTGTGGAGATAGACTATGTGAATTGCTAGGCTTGACGTGCGACCTGGATATATCAAGGATTCAGTTGAACGAATTTATCGTAGGACGGCTTTGCTGAAGACCCTGTGCAACGAATATGTTGATGTGGTTAGGATGATAATTGCACAATGTTTACAAATCATAATAAAACGAGCATGGATAGAATTACCCTATACGAACGAACTACGAATGAATAATAGTTTGACCTTAGAAATTGGAACGAGCATCATGCAACGAATTAGCATGATGAGAAAAGTAAACTTTAACTGTACCTATGACCTTGTAAGCTGACCTACCGATTAGGCAGACGACCCTATGCCATGTGAAAGAGCAGGTGTGACAACTTTAGAGTATTGCTTGAGTGGACGAAAGCGCTGGGGCAGTAAGACTTAGAGTTAAGACTTGGAACAATAATTGTATGCTAGAAAGTTGGTATTTGATACGAACAGAATGGATGATAGGACTTGGACGTTAGTCGGTAGATCGGATAGATCGTACTTGATGGTAAACTCCCTCACCCAAAATTTGGGCTACTTGGCATAGGTAGAGAAATTAGGTCTAATTAGAATCCAATTTAGAATTAGAACACGGTAATTATTTAATAATGCGATATTTTATATCGCTTAGCTCACCTTACCGTTGCTTCGATAATTAGAGCACTATTCTAGACATTGCCTTTCTACAAATTTCTCCACCTCATCCTAGACATGCCCGTCTACTATTCTGACCTTTGTGTAACCTACAATTATGCTTTCTTGTGCTATATTTGAGTCGCACAATAAACGTCGCGGACGTTATTATTATAATTCTAAATAAATACGACTTCGTACCCTTGTGCGTTCCAATCTAAATTGGAGACACAATCTTGACCGTTTTATACAACCCAAATTGTATTAATATTCTATATTGTACCCTCTACGTTCCTGACACTTGTGTCCCACCAAATTCTGATCCCATGTACTTCTAATTAATTTCAGAACACCATGCGCGGTCATTTTAATTAATTTAATCCCAAATTCCATCCTTGTGCAATTTCTAATTGTTGGGCATTTTTATGCAAAAATGCATTGAGATTTCTACACCATGGGACAATACGCGAAGAAACCCAATTTTTCCTTCACATGGATTTTTCCGTAAATTTTTGGAATGTGCAACGCGCAACATTGCCCCCTTTATTTTAAACCTATCCTTGTATTTAAACAATGCAAATTCTAGCCCTCCCAACATCCCCATGTGAGCCCAAGGCCCAACTCCAAGGAGAGTTGACCAAGCCCACCCACCTAGGTCAAACCCAAACCCAAAGTTCACATGTATATAAACAATTTTTCTCCTCTTTTCTTTATTTTCCTTTTTCTCATCAAACCCATCCCTAACCTAACTTCACCTAGCCGTCACCACCTCCCCATCCATCCTGTTCCTCTTCCCCGACCTCCCTCCGGCGAGCCATTCCGCCTGAGCGGGCCGAGCAGCGTCACCCCGACCGCCGAAGACCCCGCTGTACCTCCCAGTTCCCCTCTAGCGTCGCCTGATAGCCGCTGCACCGACGCCAGAACTGAGCCACCCCGCTGTACCTCGCCACACCTGAGCCCTGACTCTCCTTCCCCGGCCACCCCAGTCCACCACCACCACCTTGGCCGCCTCCGCCACCGGCCTGACCACCGTCTACACCACCAGCAACTAACCCCTACACCGCCGTCAACCACCACTCGCACCACCCGCACCAACATCGCCAGCATCCACAACATCCTCAACCAACCCGACCCGATCTCTTCTCCTCCGTTCATCACCGGAGACCATCGCCACCTTAGCCAACCACCCCCACGACATTTTCGCCCGCTACCAGCCATCTTGTTGCCGGTACTGCCCTCTACGTCGGACCGCCCTGTCCACCGCCAACCGCCATATTCAGCCGACAGCACCACCAATATTAGTTAATATTTTTAAGTTGGGTAGTATGCCTCACAACCTAGTAACATATAGTCCTCTTGACTCATTAATGTAGTATAATTGAATGTCATTAACTATATGCTTACATAAGAAGATAGTGATTATTAAGACTGTAGAACTTAGAGGCCCATACCCCTATTTGGTCGACTAGCGACTTAGACAAGGAGTTAGTATGACAACTGTAGAGATTGTGTAGTCTCATTTTTATTTATTATTTTGCTTTCGTGAACTCGAATTACTTTGTACCTCCTTTCATCATAATCCAGCGTATTTATATTTTCTAAACTACCGTGACTTATGCTGCTATTATAGCCTAGTTTTGCGAGCTTAATCTTTTATCGAGCTTGCTCATGACATATGTATTAGTGGGTCGACACACTAAATACATTGTCTAATCAGAATCAGTGTATTAAGGTCTAGCTAACCTTAGTACGCTTGGTTCGCTCTTCGCATGACTACTTTACATGGATTGAGATAAATAATTGACTCATAAATGAATGTACTTGCCTCTAGACATGTCTGAGCATATCATATCGATTACATAACTATCCCAATATGAACATGCGAGTAGGAAATTACCAAATAGGATTCAAATCCACAGCTACCTTAACAATTCCCATTTGAATTCTTTAAACGCCTTGATCCCCATACTTGTATTCTATTACCTCCACCTTGAATTATTTATTATTGCTCTCCGTCTTCCCCTATTTTGGAAAGACAAAACCTCGTGCTTGTTATAAACTGATACGCAGAAAGTACTAGATATCCCCCATAAGCCAATCACATACTTAAGGATTATTCTTTTGTAATCAAGGGCATATTATATATGATATATTTGGTGTTAAAGTTTTTGAAAATTGAGTAACATGATTAAGTAAAATTAAGGACATATCAAAGGTAAAATGATGGTGATCAAACTTTTGAGGATCGAATAACATGACTAAATAAGTTGAGGAATATTTTTCTTAAGTGTATAGCCTTATATGAAAGATGGGTAAATTCTAAGTTGGATAGAAGTTGCATTATTAAACTTGAGGAGAATTTCTTTTAGATTGTGATCAAACAAGACTAGATTGGGAGGTTCAAGTCACTTTAATTTTGAGAAATTTTAAAAGAAGGATTACGATGATGAAGATTTAATGAATCTTGAAATCTTGAAAGTCAGGACCAAATACTTTAAGCGCATGATTTAAAGTTGAATATTGAAGATTGAATCATCGATTTAAACCTTGAGGATGAATATAATTCTAGGCTTGAACAATTGGTGAAGTAGATATAAAATTTTATAAATTGAGGCCTTAAATTAAAAGTTAAATATTGATTGTGGGATTTCCTATTTGAAAATATTGAGGATGTAAATTTAAAGTAAAATCGGAAGAGTATGAAAATTATAAGTTAAAAATGAAAATATTATTTGATTTTAATTGCTTTCTAGAGGAGATTATGATAGTTGGAGATTGCGAGAAATTTTTATTTGGATGTCATATATATTTGAATTAGATTTGGATGTGATTATTTTAATTTGAAAAATTGAGAAGATAGTGCGATGTGTTGAAGTTCAATTTAAACAATGGTTAATCTAAATTAAAAGTGATTGTGATGGATTTAAATAAGTTTTAGATATTTGGAAGAGATCGCGATTGACTCACCTTATGTACGAATGTGAAGGAATTATCCAATTATACCCTAGTTTAATTTCAAGGACGAAATTATTTTTAAGTTGGGTAGATTGTAAACCCCCTCACCCAAAATTTGGGCTACTTGGCATAGGTAGAGAAATTAGGTCTAATTAGAATCCAATTTAGAATTAGAACACGATAATTATTTAATTATGCGATATTTTATAACGCTTAGCGCACCTTACCATTGCTTCGATAATTAGAGCACTACTCTAGACATTGCCTTTCTACAAATTTCTCCACCTTATCCTAGACATGCCCGCCTACTATTCTGACCTTTGTGTAACCTACAATTATGCTTTCTTGTGCTACATTTGAGTCTACAATAAACATCGCGGACGTTATTATTGTAATTCTAAGTAAATACGACTTTGTACCCTTGTGCGTTCCAATCTAAATTGGAGACACAATCTTGACCATTTTATACAACCCAAAATTTATTAATATTCTATATTGTACCCTCTACGTCCCTAACACTTGTGTCCTACCAAATTCTGATCCCATGTACTTCTAATTAATTCCAGAACACCATGTGCGGTCATTTTAATTAATTTAACCCCAAATTCCATCCTTGTGCAATTTCCCAATTGTTGGGCATTTTTATGCAAAAATGCATTGAGGTATCCACAACATGGGATAATACGCGAAGAAACCCAATTTTCCCTTCACATGGATTTTTTCGTAAATTTTTGGAATGTGCAACACGCAACATTGCCTCCTTTATTTTAAACCTATCCTTGTATTTAAACAATGCAAATTCTAGCCTTCCCAACATCCCCATGTGAGCCCAAGGCCTAACTCCAAGGAGAGTTGACCAAGCCCACCCACCTAGGTCAGACCCAAACCCAAAGTTCACATGTATATAAACAACTTTTCTCCTCTTTTCTTTATTTTCCTTTTTCTCATCAAAACCATCCATAACCTAACTTCACCTAGCCGTCACCACCGACCGCCGAAGACCCCGTTGTACCACCCAGTTCCCCTTCAGCGCCACCTGAGAGCCGTTGTACCGATGCCAGAACCGAGCTACCCCGCTGCACCTCGCCACACCCGAGCCCTGACTCTCCTTCCCCGGCCACCCCAGTCCACCACCACCACCTTGGCCACCTCCGCCACCGGCCTAACCACCGTCTACACCATCCCAACACCACCAGCAACCAACCCCTACACCGCCGTCAACCACCACTCGCACCACCCGCACCAACATCGCCAGCATCCACAATATCCTCAACCAACCCGAACCGATCCCTTCTCCTCCGTTCATCACCGGAGACCATCGCCACCTTAACCAACCACCTCCACGACCTTTCCCCCCGCTACCAGCCATCGTGTCGTCGGTACTGCCATCTACGCCGGACCGCCCTGCCCACCGCCAACTGCCACGGTCAGCCGACAGCACCACCACCTTCGACCATCCCTTCCGCCATTAACCGAAACTCCATCACCCCGACCCCCTTAGCCGTTGTCACGAGCGCCCCCACCGCCGCAATCACCGCCCACCACCACTTCCAGGCCTATCCTACCTTCCCCCGCAACCAGTCAGCCACCCCCGCACAGTCCTCAGTCGCCCTCGCCGCTGCAGATCGTCGCTATCGCTGCTGCGACTACTGCAGTGTTGCCGCTGCCGCTGTTGTCTTGCCGTCGGCCGACGCCGGAGCCCACCACTCGTCGGAGGACGACTCGTCAGCAAGGAGACCCTCGTCCTGTCAACTAGGTAAACGCCTGACTCTTCCCTCCTTGTATCGTATCCATATATGATCGTTGTGTCGTCGGGTCGAGACTTGTAGTGATGGACACAAACGCAGTTAACCCTAACTAGGTATATAATGGTATGTTGATTAGCAAGACTTAGAATTTGTTTAATGACTAAACCATTTCCTTAATCATAAGACCTGTTGTTAGAAACAAAAATTCATCAATAAAACCTGGACATCGACAAGTATGCTTAATATGGATGATAAGGACCATAAATCATACTAAACATAATTAGTTGGTGACTTATGACCTTAGTATTTTTACTGTCACGGGATACATGGTGACTGAAGACAGGGCACGTGTGTATCATAGCTACATGCACCGCGACTCTATATTCGACCGACGTGATCCTTGCGTCAGTACCGAAGAGAAACATAGTGTATATATTACTTAGTGTATGACGATGGATTCTATATTATATTGGTGTGTTTAGGATCATGGGATCAGCCAGGAGATACTGCAGGAGCAGGCTATAGGCATTCACAGCTTGAGGACTCAGGCAAGATACCTTGTCATATTTACTGTTTAATTTAAATTATGCATATGTTGTATGATATCTCGTTGCTTTATTTCATATGATTGTGCGCATCCGAGATTGACTCGGGTGTAGTCGACGGATGCGTCGATGATTTAGTGTACTTGACCTAGTCACTAGCAGACCCACCATATTTAGGAGGATACTTTGATATCTTTCGAGACCTGACACTCTTACACGTTTCACTGTGACATATTCATATTGGGATGCGGGTCCGTATACTCGACTAGCTATCGGTACACGTGACATGCATCACGGTTAGTACGTAACTCAGGGTTATTTATATTCATAAAGACTGGCATTTAGATACGTGGTATGCACGTCGAGTATTCGATTTGTGTATCTACATTGGGAGGGAAGGACAATTAGTAGGCGTATGGGATACACCCATTGGAATCCATAGTATCCAGAGGAACCACGGATCCAATGACTCCCTTTATACAGATTCCACGTTCTTCGGAGCGCTATGGACGTTATGCCTACACCTACCCATACGTACCAAAGTTATCCTCAAGTTGCATCTCACTTAGATGGTTAGGTCAACCTTTAGTTTATACAGTATTTACTTTATGGCATGCTTTTATGTATCTTGTCATGTCCCTCTGAGGACCTGGTCCCTTTCCAGGTATTGCTGTCCATGAGTATTCGCAGGAGCGCAGATCCGGACTGGTTACTTATATTCTGAGCAGGTCTTCTCTTCGAGTCTCAGTGGTTGATAGTTGTGTACTTATACTGTATTTGTCTTGTTCATTCTATATCCTAGTTGGTAGTGGATTTGTTTCCATCCGACTATCATCTTTAGATACTTTATATTGAGATCTAGTTCATAGATATTGGTTATTTACTTATATATGATTTCTGTGGATGAGATTTAGTTATACCCTATGACATATATGTTTACCACTTGTGAATTATTATTCATATTATAGCGTACGTGTGTTATGGTTTCCATATATTGGAGTACCATATTCATACGACTGGCATGCTTACGTGTCATAGTCCTACGTATTTTAAGACTGGGGCATGACAGTATGATATTAATGTACGTGAATGACTCAACAAAATTGTGTTGCTCGGGGATTGAAGTAGACGATGGTGAAGCGATCGAAGATTCAAATTTTATATTATCCCGAGTAGCTTGTCCGACTTCGTTATCGCTATCTTTGGTTAAAATGTATATGTTTGGGGGACGTCTTGAATGTTTGCACGATCCAGACTTAGTGATATGCTTAACTCGAGCGTAAATACTCCGCTATCGCTAAGCTTGGTTAAAATACATGTGTTCAGGGGACACTTGAAATATGTATACGATCCAGAATCAGTTTTATGCGAAACTCGAATGCAGTTGACAGTGAATATGTTTAGTTGCGCTTGGACGAGTATAAAGATTTGGATAAGATAGCCTCAGCCTAAGAGCATCGTACACGATAGATTGTAACGTATCCCGCGCTAAGCAATATATATTCTATGCTAAGGCGAAGTAGAGACCGAGTCAGAGAATACGACGATCGAGTGGATATAGTCAGCTGGGATTGAGTGATAGAGTCATTCAATGGAATGGACTAAGTACGCATACGACACACAATAAGAAAAATGAATAGGAAGTTGTGTTTGAATGGGTCTAATGATACAAAGTAATATCCTTGAATTAGATTCTATAGTGTGCAATAGAATAGTTTGCGCTCATGAAGTCTCGAGTACGAGACTTTTTTTGAGTGGTGTATAATGTAACGACCCGCTCCGCTCAAACGGAGAGCCGATTCAAACGGAGCAAGTACAATGACCCGACCCACTTTTCTCGGTGATATGACTCGCTTGATGCAAGGCTTTCAGACTTGAAGTTTAGACTTAGATATTTCAAAGGCATGCTCGGAGTCTCGCTCGGCCGATGCGATTCATCACTAAGGTGGGTAGCTCCAATAATCTTGTCTTTGCTTAGCCTGTACATCTAAAATACGGAAGATACATGCTAGATCGCTGGGTGATAATCCTTGATGCTAATAAAAGAATTTAATGCACCTAGCTAAGGGAATAATCTTATCTTGTATTACTTGTATAGAACTTGGAAAGTAACCTGCTGCTATAAGTTAGTAAACCGACCCTACGAGATGCCTGGTCATCTTGTCGTTTAGAATAGTTCAAGTAGTTCCCCTTATGCTATCTATTATATACGCAATGTTGTCACTTAGTTTTTTGCCATGATCAAATAACACGATTAGTGTCTTGCTTTATCTAGTTTGGACGAAATACTGTCAATTAGATATTTCGTGCAAGTCTGAGCATGAAAGTATTCAGGACCATTAGGTCACCAAGGCAGTTCCTGAACTAGGGGACTACATCAGGTCAAGTTAAGCTCTCGATAGGAATCAGGCGGCTCTGAGAGCCAAAAAGTGTGAACAAAATCAAGAGTGAACATGTTATATCGTGAATCTGGAAAACCAAAAGACTTACATCATCACGAACAACTTATGCACAAGGTTTAAAGGATCAAGTTCCTACGGACGATCGCCGGGGCATCGGGGCCGATCCGGTTCGGACAGAACATTATGTTAGTCTTCGTGTTCGTGAAGGATGGCATATAGCGCCTCATATTCTTTGCACTGCACGCCATTCTCGCTCAAAGACTAAGTAGTCTTGAGTTCAAGTGAGATGGTATGTATCGCCTCATGTTCTTTGCGTGTATGTCATTCTCACTTAAAGACTACATCGTGGTCCTTTATGGCTATGCCAGCGACAACTGTTCATATAGATTAAGTCATCTTGCTTAAAGAAAATCCACATGCTAGTTATTGAATTGAAAGTAATTAGTGCACGAAACTCAGCGTGTAGCTAATTAATTGTCCAAGAAAAGATTGCACGCCACTTTGTACTTCGAGATATGGATGCACGATACGTTAGCTCGAGCGTAACATGCCTAAGGCAAGGGGATATTCATAACACTAAGCCTTGTATGCGCACTCTTTTGATTCATTCAAGTATTATATGCAAGCTAACATGGTTTACCTTGGACTGGGAAGGACGAATGGTAAGTTGATAAGTTTTGTCGTGTTACTCTTATATCGCATGACGCACTGCAAGACGAGTTAGTCTTTATATCATATGCCATAAAACTGATCCCAAGTCAAGACTAGAAAGACAATATAATAGATGGTGCACGTGACTAATGCAACATATTTTATTTTGTTGAGCGGGCGAGAAGCCTCCCCACTAGTGCATTCATATACTGATAACCCACCAAATTGCTTGCAGGATGCGGAAGAACCTCGTTCGATGCAGATTCTTTCCTAGTGCGCGCTAAGGCATAACGCTAACTCTTGAGCTTTGAAGCATTACAGCAGGAGATAAAACATCTATACAGGATATAATGTATTAGAATATCTCTTATGTATCATACGCACATTATGCCACAGACGCACATTATGCGTCCACCCAGACTGGCCTTATTCATGCAGTAGTCGAAAAAGGTGCTCAGCGACCAAACTCTGGCAGAGAAAAACATTGTGATGCCATAATTTTGGTGGCTGAGATAAGCTCCATGTAGCAACAGTAGAATCCGCATAAGACTATAGCTGCAGGAAAAAGTTCACATGAGGCACCTATCGGTGGCCGCAGGCAAAAGTCCATATAGGGCCAGCACAGCAGCCGAACCACTATTTTCGACCGAATCTCACGCAGCGCTGACCCTATGCGCCATGCTGAGAGTGGTAAAAACCCAAACTTGGACTCTTCGTACTATGCACCTAAGAGTGCCAAGTCGAAGAAGTTTGGGGTAGTGCGAGCTCGTCATGCTCAAGCAACTGTCCAATCACTCACCATCAAAGGGCACCGCTAACTATTATGCGGGCCCCTAATGGAAAGTTGTATAAGATCGACCCGTACGTCCAGTCCTCAATGGCAAATGGATAGGGTCCATCTCCAAAGTCTTTCACTGAAGATATGAGGAGCATTATTGTACGAACCCCAGATCAGGGAGAAAAAATAACACCCACGCACCCGTGCGTCCGGTCTACCCGTGCTCATAAAAAGGGTACAAAGGTGAGTCAGCCCTCGCCAGACATTAGCAATGTGATTAATCACAAGCGCAAAGCAAGGGAGGTAGCTATGGTGGGTGAAGCATCCTCCCTAGGACATCACTATGTCAAAATTATCATCAACTGTTGCTGCAACAAAGTGGCAGTACCTACAAGCAAGGCAGTCGGCATTCCAACGATGGCACCTATCCGACAACACTCCAAGGATCAGGTGCAAACACCCGAGGAGGATGAGCTACCATTAGTCTCGTGTTGCTCTACTCAGAAAGGCCCTTCCACCTTAGGAGAAAAGAAGTCGAGCACCTCCAGTCCGTCAATCTCAACCAGCGCATTGAGAAGGCGATTACCAGGAGGACCAGTAGTGGAACTTGTAGAAGGAGTTTTTCAGGGCACCCGC
The DNA here is from genome assembly GCA_036927795.1 of Iris macrosiphon. Taxonomy (NCBI): domain Eukaryota; kingdom Viridiplantae; phylum Streptophyta; class Magnoliopsida; order Asparagales; family Iridaceae; genus Iris; species Iris macrosiphon. Next base: position 41,042,519 of record JAYESA010000018.1, on the reverse strand, counting down.
TTGAAGAAGAAGCTATTCATTGCTGGGGATAGCTCTTTCTCAGAGCCCCTAGGGCTACACAAGCTGGGGGTAGTAATTCTCCGGACCTATACGACAACCAGGCATTCCAAGGAGATGAGGATTCCTAAGGAACGGATGTAGAAGTCCTTGGGGGTAGCTACCCTCAGAGAGAAGATGCCACCTCCTACGCTGGGGGTGGTACTCCCTCTGAGTCCGAACAGGACACTGCCAACCTTCACCGATGACTATTCGTTGTAAGAGTCCGAAGCAGAAAGTGCTATATCTACTGTCCCGTACATCTCTCCTCATACAAGAATGGCATACATGGCAGGGGACGAACATGAAGGCCCTAGTGATCGGCAATGCCTCGAGGCCCCCGAGTCTATGATGCAGACTATGAGCGAATCAATGCAAGCCTTGACCCAAGCTATGCTACACATTGAGGCAAGTATAGCCTCCTAACCAGCGAGGGCCTCAGGACAGGAAATCTTGGACCCGAGAACCAATACGGATTCTGACGCAACCGTTTTACCCATAGACGGAAACCACCCTTTCCCCGGTTCATCTGCCCCTTCCGCGGGAGACGAAGCCAAAGACGCAATAAGGAAAATCTGGGAACTCCGGGCTCTCCTAGATTCTATGGGTAACCTGGATTCACTACGCGAGCTCGGGATATGGCAACCGTACCCCCACGAGTGGAGGGATGTCCCGAACCCACCAAAGTATAAGCCCTTTAACATGAACCCATTCAACGGAAAGACTTTCCCCCGTCAACACATGAGCTATTTTGAGACTGCAACGGGGGCTCCTACCTGGTAGTGACGCACTCCTCACTAAGATCTTTGTGGGGAATTATCCGAGGTCGCATTCGACTAGTTTTGAAGCGTACAAGATAACTGTATCTCGTCGTTTGACGGTTTCAAGAGTCTTTTTCTCAAAAGATTATATGATAGAGGAAACGACATGACGATGTCTTCCCTGATGGATGTTACCCAAGGGGAAAGGGAGCTCGCCCAAAATTACATCGAGCGTTTCTGCCAAGTAGCACTGAGGTTGAATCCAGGCAATCCTGAGTCCACGCTCATGGACATGTGCCGCGGGAACCTACTTCTGGCAGTCATCCTCTGGATGGACGGCAGTTAATTCAAAGACTGGACAACATTCATCATTAACACAGTCGGCGCTGAAAAGAAGGTTAAAGATGCCCGGCTCCTAGGAATACAGATCCCTGTAGCATATGACAGGGGAAAATGTCCAAACAATAACAACAGCGGCAACAGCAGCTGCGAGAAAAAAGAAAAACAGGCCCTGGTGGCCAACTTAACCAAGAAGACCGAGCAAAAGCCGGCAGAGGTTCCGAAGCCTCAGGAGACTTACTCCTTCGAAGATAACGATGGCATGCCCATCTTTGATGTGTTGATGAAGGGTGGCAAGCTTCGACTCCCCGACGTCAAACGCCCTGTAGAGGCAGCCGAGATGAACAATCCAAAATACTGCCATAACCATCGCTACGTCCACCATGTGATGAAGTACTGCTACACCCTCAAGCGATACATCCAGTGCCTGCTTGACACCAAGGCCCTTACCTTGGTCTTCGATAAGACAGTAGCCGCCAACATGGTGTCCCTCCAGTTCGGTAACCTCGCCACGACGGAGGTCCAAGACGGAGTCATATCGATCCCGAGGGCAACAATCGAGGTAGTCAATCTTCCACCAACTCCCGACCAAGCAGTCGGGTTGATACCTCTTACTACACTTTTGGGAGAGATCATGTGGGTCCACCCTGATCTCATCCCAGACTTGAAGCAGCAAGAGGCGCTTTCTATCGTCAGGCCCAAAACACGAAAAACTAAGTCCTGCCACATGGTTTCTCCTCCCACTGAGAAGGCCTGGGCAGGGGGAACAAGGTCGAGGATTATGAAGCCTCCGACGTTAATGCACCTCCAACTACTGTACTTGTCATGTCTGATCTGGGTCCATCACAACCCCCACCATCGAACAAGTCCAAACAAAAAGATGGGTGCTTTGACAAGCTGTTGCGTAAAGAAACAACTCAGGGACTGGAAAAGCCCTACAACTTTGACGTCTCGGCTCAACTCGCCAATACCCCGACAAAGTTGTCACTATTTGAGCTTCTCCGACTCTCTAGATACACCTGAAACGCTCAGAGTGAGGCATTACAAAATGTTGACGCCTACCAGGCGAAAACTAAGCCATCAGCAGAGGACCCTGCCGCATGCCCCCACTTCAACAATGTGACGGAGGGGTACCCAACATCACATTTTTGCCACAGAAGATGTTGCTAAAATATAACCGGCATGATTGTCCCTTGTACTACACAGGGTACATAGGTGCCATCAAGGTGGACCGGATGCACATCGATCCCGGTTTGTCAATCAGCATCATCCCACGGAGTCTGCTTCAGACCTTAGGCATTCTGATGCATCGTCTGGTAGCCAGCAATCCTGCCATCACTGGCTTCAACGCAGGAAGAAGCTACCATCTGGGCAAGATCTGTCTGAAATATAAAATTGGTGACTTAAAAACTGAGGTCACTTGCTACGTCATAGACGTGACGTATCCTACAATGTCCTGCTGGGGCGGCCATGGATATACGACTACATGATCGTGCCATCAACCCTACACCAATATCTAAAATATATGGACGATCATGGCGCGGTCAAGACGGAATTCGCAGATGTCGATCCTTTCAAGGGGATCGAGGCCCACTACTCCGACGCACTCTTATACAACCAAGTCCACTAAGATGAAGGTGGCAATGACGCTGACGATGAGGTAGAGGACGGGATAGCATCAGACGAACCTTTGAGAGTACATATAAAGGTGTGCGCTTCTTATATAACCTCTTCAATCATCGTAAAACTGGACAGGAAGGTACCCGAACCTCTGATCGTTCGCCTTCATAGGCCAAATCGATCGCCAAAAGAAGATTCGGCACCATCTACTACACCTGAACCGCTCGTCGTTCGCCTTCATAGGCCGAGTCGACCATCGAAGGAAGCTCCGTTATCTCTTACCTCGTTTGAGTCTCTGGTAGTAAAGCTGTACAGAAAACCTCCAAAGTCGCCACTCGTGTTGGGGGTAGATCACGGAGAGGACGAGATAGAGGAGCATATAGCTGCTCGCACTGACGTTCTTTCCCTCGATGATGTAATTCCAGGGGTAAAGATACCTTACTTTATGAATAAAGACTATCTTTGAACTACTCTGAAGTTTCAAATATAAGCACATTGTACTCAATGGAGGACGGTCTGGGTCTGCACCGGCAGACACAGGTGACTAGCACCCATGTTGTAAACTGGGTTCTCCCTAACCAAAACTCTCACTTCCTACTCCCAGCTAGGAAGAGGGGAGACAGACTCATCATCTTCGGTAGAGTAGAATGCCCTCGATCCTTCGTCCCTGAAGAACTAGATCTAGAGCTCGATATCGGCAAAATATCACTCCACCGGTATAGCTCTCAAGCCAAGCACCTTAGCCAGAAGATGGGGTACGATCTGAAAGCCACTAAGCGATTAAACTACGACAAAGGCCGAAGGCTACCTCTGCGCTACCTGCTCATGTAGGCAAATCCGAGAACTACTACCATAATACCAAGCATGGCTTAGGATATATAATGCCTCCCACAACCCCTGAGGGTCAGATGAAGGAGATGAGGTACACTCTCACTCGTCGTAATCTTTCGCTTGGGACTCTGACATCAGTATCGAGAAGATGCTCAAGCAAACATTATCTGCCAACATGGTGTTAGCTGACCCTGAGGAAGACGACGAGAATCTATCGGAACTCTTTGAAGTAGAATCGTGGACCCAATGCCTAGACGCATAATGAGAGATATGGTTTGAACAATGAGAACCTCTTACCGAGGATGAAGAAGTACAAGTTAATCTGGACGACGAATCCTTCCTCCAAATCTATCTTCAACAGCGAGAGTCTTACTGATGAGGATCAAAAATCTCTGCTACAGCTCGTCAGGAAATACATTGATATCTTTTCCTGGAGCTGTGAAGACATGCCATTGGACCCCTGAATCACGGTCCATAAGCTCAATATCTCGCCGAACGCTAAGCCCGTCAAACAGTAGCAGCAGCGGTTCTGGCCAGACATAATGAACGCCATCGAAGCTGAAGTCAACAAACTGATAGCTAGTGGCTTCGTCCGCGAAAAAAAATCCAGACTGGGTAATCAACATCGTGCCCGTCGTCAAAAAAATGGGAAGATCTGAATCTGCATTGACTTTTGTGATCTAAATACGGCCTTCCCCAAAGACGAATTACTTCTTATGATCACAGACATAATTGTCGACAATACTTGCGGCTTTAAGCGCATGTCCTTCATGGACGGATTCTTAGGCTACAATCAGATCAAGATATCCCATGAAGATCAGGAGCATAAAGCGTTCTGAACACCGATAGGAGTGTACTACTATACAGTCATACCCTTCGGTCTGAAGAATGCAAGTGCTACATACCAGCGAGCTATGAGCACCATCTTCTGTGAGACTCTACGTAAGACGGTCGAGTATTACGTCGATGACATCGTCGTCAAAAGTTACTCCAAAGGTGATCACCTCAGGGACTTGAAGACTGTGTTCGACCTCATGCATACGCACCAGCTCAAGATAAACCCTACAAAATCCTTCCTGGGAGTCTCCAGCGGCAAATTCTTGGACTTTATCATCACTTCTCAGGGTATTCACATAGACCACGATAAAACTAAAGCAATCCTTTAGATGAACCCACCGAGGAACCTCCGGGAGCTCTGCGGCCTTCAAGGGACTGGCATACATCAGGAGGTTTATATCAAACATATATGGGCGTTGTTGACCATTCACCCAGCTCATGAAAAAAGGTGTCTCGTTTTTTCTGGAATGAAGAATGCCAACGTACCTTCGACGATATCAAGAGATACCTATCAAACCCTCCAGTACTAGTAGCCCCAGTCTCGGGGAAGCCTTTTCTGCTTTATGTACGCATGATGGATCACTCCCTCGGTGCTCTATTAGCTCAGAATATGGATGCAGGCCACGATCAGGCCATCTATTATCTTAGTCGAATGATGGTTTGCGTGGAGTGTAGGTACACCCCTACCGAGAAGGAATGCCTTACTCTAGTATTTGCTGTCCAGAAGACTCTGTATTATGTGACTGGACAGACCATTCATGTGATCTCATGAGTCAATCCTCTCAAAGTCCTTATGATCAAACCAGGGGCACTCAGTTCCCGCCTAGATACATGGGCGATAATATTGTCTCCATACGACATGGTGTTTGTCCCTCAGAAAGTCGTCAAGGGTCAAGCACTAGCCGACTTTCTGGAAGCACATCCGGTGCCAGAAATCTCAAAACTCTACGATGAGATTCTAGACGAAGTGGCAAACTCAAACGTGACTTCATGCGAAGCTGTCTGGCGGATGTTCTTCGATGGCGCTTCGAGAGCAGGGCCCAAAGGCAATATCGTCGCCGGAGTTGGGATAGTATTAATCTTCCCCTACAATCTGGTCATTAATCGAGCTTACTCCCTCACGAAGCTATGCTCCAACAACGTGGCAGAGTACAACGCTCTCATTATTGGACTCAAACTTGCTAAAAAATATGGGTGGACTATTTAGAGAAATACGATGACTCCAAGCTGATAGTCAACCAAGTCCGTTGTCACGCCCCAGTCCCAAAATATGTAGGACTAGGAATACGTAAGCATGCCAGCCGTATGTATATGGCAACTCCAATATATGGAAACCATAACACATACGTATGCTGTATTATGAACAATAATTCATAAGTAGTATATAATTATCATAAGTCACAGGACATAACTAAATCTCATCCACAGAAATAATCATAAAGAAATGAATAACCAATCAACTATATACTGAATCAAGTATAAGATGCTTGATAAGAACAAGTAGTTGGGTGGAGATAAATCCACTACCAAACTAGAATATAAGAGAAACAAAATAAGAGCATCAGCTAATGATCAGAGAGGCTCGAAGAGAAGGCCTCCTCGAAAGAGAACGAAGTAGTAAGTCATGATTCGTGCTCCTGCGAATAGTCATGATCGTCTATACCTGGAAAGAGATCAGGTCCTCAGAGGAACGTAACAAGATACATAGAAGTATGCCAATAAAGTACTGAAAAATAACACATCCAAGGGTCGCCTAACCATCTATGTGAATGCACTTTGAGAACAACTTTTCAACACGTGGGCTATCTGGCCAAAATGGGATTGGCATGATTCTCTCGGAGATTCAGGGGCCTAAAAAGCATGACGTCTTTTGAATGTCAGAGGCCGCTTGATAATAATAATATATATAGTGTTCATCATGACCACGCACCTCCGGTGAAGCGTACGGGTTACACAAGTAAAGTACAAAGGAGCCCAAACGCCTTACTTGTTGTCCTCCCCATCCTATGCTCTAAGCATGTCATATCCATGACGCGATGAGACCTCTAATAACTATAAAGTCTTCTAATTATGCAAATTCTATCAGCAGTTATTCCCTATCGCACGTCCCATACGTACAGGTGGCCAACCCGTCACGCAAGTCTGTGTCCTGCATGAGACTTACTCTCGTGTAATAGATGTGTCACGGCTAATAAAATATAATGATGCCTCCAAATTATGTGGTGGTCTCGTAAAACTAGGTCGACATGCATAATATATAATAAAGACAAAATACGACGCCACCGTCGTTGCACCCAAGTTATTCTTGGACGCGCAGTTTTTACAGCAGTTAAAATATATGAACTAAATAACAAAAATAAAATACATGCATCATATAGAATGTAAATCATAGTACAATGGCAAGGTATACTTGCCTACTCTGAAAAAGGATGAAGTCGCAACTCAAGGCGTCGTCCGATCTACCCGTCACATAAATTAAACAAGTTAGGTTACAAAAGTGGGTGAATAGGTTCCTCCATTTTAATCAATTTTAATTCTGAATAAATAACCTAAAATAGTATTTAATCTTATTATAATCTGATTTTATTGTTAATGTCACGCCCCGGTCCCAAAATACGTAGGACCAGGAATACGTGACACGCCAGCTACGCATTCGACCAGACTTTGGTCTGACTCGAATACGTATAAGCTGTAAAATAAAGGGCACAATCTAGATATCCTCATAAATGTAAACCTCTATGTCTCAATCCACAATATAAATCAGTATACAAGAAAGAGCTATATGTGCTAGAGTCGGCCGCCCAATAACACACTAACTCGAATAGACTCGAGAAGAAGTATGAGTCTATAAAAACTAGGCTACAACAGCAGATGAAATAAACAATGTAAAATAACTATAATGTCGGAAGATATAATGTGAGCACCTGGTACCATGCACGCAAGACATGCAACTCCAACAGCAACTACTAATGCTCCGTAATCATCTATGCTACAAAACTGGCAGGGAACCAGGTCCTCAGAGAGACGTAACAAGGTACAGAAATACAACATGCCAAGTAAACAAAAGTACAAGTGCAACAACAGGGTACTTTATCATAACCAAACAAGTGTGACACAGTTTAAAGACAACATTCGACGCGTGGGCTTTCTAAAATAAAACTGTAGCTCCGGACAAAGAAACACACGGCACGTACCGCAGCTCCGGGCAAAGAGTCACACGGGTGAAACAACTACACTAGATACAGGTATCACTACAAAATACTACATATATATAAGCGCGTGCAGAGTAGCCCAAACGTCTAGTAACTGTCTTCCCCTTCCCAAGCGGTCAACGATTGTGCGCTGAACCTGAACCTCTATCTAACAGTCTCGACACACGGAAGATAACTCAACAGACGCGACCCTAAGGTCGTCCCAATCTCTGGTCATGATGTCAGTATCAGGATACAGGAATCTGGCATGATCACAGTGTATGAGTGTGTCCTGGGGTGTCGATGTACTCAGGTACGTGCATCGAGGTACTACAAAGTATCTAACAATTATTCTAAGACGTTACGACGAACGTCAGCACCCGGTTGTGAATCAGTCACGAAGTATCGAACGTCAACTTAATTACGTGCACAATGTACATAAAGAAATAATAAATAACTGTACTCTGAAATACAGGGTGGCAAGGTACACTTGCCTGCGAGTGGCTGCTGATGTCGAAGATCTGGTACCGAGTCCAAGTCCTCAGATCCCGCAGTACCTAGAGACGAGATACAAGCTTAAATCAATAACTATCCACAGACAAAAATAAAGATGCGACACACGTCTTATCATATGCTACAGTCTCAGTTACAACTCACCTAGACACGAAGCTAAAGGGTTGTCCAAGGTTGGCTAAAGGTATGTTATATCTAATCTGATTAATCACCTGTATAAAGATCATCAGACAAAATCCTCAATCTAACTATATTCATCACAATGTTAAGTAGTTCAAGTATGTTTAATCCTCCAATTTTTTTCCTGGTCTTCACAGAAGTCATCCCGCATATTTAAATATGTCATCCTCGAAATAAACAATTGTTATTTACTAAGCTTTCCATATTTATCAATGGGTTGATATCACCCCACAATTTTTATAATCGTTAACTAGCTCCTCAATGACAATTAATGTTTTAATATCCTCAGCATCATTCCATAACAAGTTAAATCCCCTCATCCACAATGACCAATTGCATTTGATAATTAAATAACTCCCAAAGTCTCGTATGACCTTTTAACCCTAACTCATTATATTTATCATTTAACCATCAAAGTAGATATTTCGTCATAATAAACCATAAAATTCCTTGCATTCACTTACCCTCAATTTTATGTAATAACCCTAAAATCTCTACTTAATATTTAACCGTAAATTTCCTATTATACTTACGAAATAAAATCCTAAAATCTCACGTGCAAATATAAGCTCTAAACTCAAAATATAACCATCAATTAATACTAAACTAAATACAACAAAACATAACACAAAATACAACACAAAGAGAGGGGAAGTGCTCACCTAGGCGGCGGCACAATGGCACGCCGGGGTGGTAGCCCGGAGTGAGGTCGACAACGAGGTGGAAGGGGTGTTGGTTGACAGAATCTGTGGCGAACGGAAGGTCCTCGGCATTGCCTTCGATATTGGTACACTTGTAGAAGCATAAAAAATACGCCGGATGGCTATACGCAGCATATTGGTGCAGAGCAGCGTAAGCAGAGGCCTTCAGAGCCATCAAGCGTGCAACAGAGCTTTTTTCGCTAAACACAGCGTAAAATATTAAAAGCTCAAAAGGCCATCCGCGTAAGGCAGCACGTCCAAACCGTTTCTGCGTAAACAGGGCATAAAACTCATCCTCTTTCAAACGCAGCATTGAGGTGTACAAGAGACGCTTCGTATTCTCCGAAGTGAACCTGTCAGACGCTGCAATGAACCTGTCAGATCCTGTAATGAACCTGACGTCTGGACTTCTGACAAAGGGATACGGCTCGACTACCCAGACGACGGCTATAATGATGGCACAGCACTGCGACCCAGGCTGTTATTTACCGCCATCTCCTTTGCATAAACTGCTTTTACGAGCACGAAGGGATACGCTGCCTTATTTTACACAGGCAGACATGAGCTATTTATGTTCTACAGTAGACAACCGCCTGCCACATCAAAAGCTGTACTCCGTACGGGGCTCGAGGCACGTCTCTGCGTCTAATGCACAAAGCGATGACAGTTGCTCGAGGCACGTCTCTACGTCTAATGCACAGAGCGGTGACAGTTTCTCAAGGCACGTCTCTGCGACTGATGCGCAGAAGGGGTTACAGACCTTCAAAAATACGCCTCCACATTTAATGCACAGGATAGTGGCAAATCTCGGCATTTAATGCAAGAGATTTGATTATATCTTCAAAAGCCGTAATTCCGGCTAAGACGTCCACATCAGCACTCTGGCACGGTATGCAGCGGCTTCTACGTCCATTCAGCTCCTGTGCTCGCTAGGCCTCTATGACCGCTCGTCTTCAATTCCCATTCGGCTTTAACGCCCACTCGGCCTCTATGACCGCTCGGCTTCAACGCCCATTCGGCTTCTACGCCTACTCGGCCTCTATGACCACTCGGCTTCTACGCCTGCTCGGCTTCAACGTCCATTCGGCTTCAACGCCCACTCGGCCTCTATGACCGCTCGGCTTCAACGCCCATTCGGCTTCTACGCCTACTCGGCCTCTATGACTACTCGGCTTCTACGCCTGCTCGGCCTCTATGACCGCTCGGCTTCTACGCCTGCTCGGCCTCTATGACCACTCGACTTCTACGCCTATTCGGCTTCTATGCCGGTTTGATAACTATTTGGCTTCTATGCCATGGTGACAGATATTTGGCTTCTATGCCAACCTCTTCTACACAATGGATACCTACCTACGTGGCTTCTACGCCCTAATCTTCATAGCAATTATACGCGTTTTGTCCCTTAGTTGGACCCGCGTCACACGCTCATTCAAAGGATCATCTATACGCAGGCATTGGTTACTTTAACCGTTGTGTAAATGGGTGTTGTACTTTCCACTCCTCGGTTTCTACACCGACGGAGTGGTCACTGTCACTAAAACTCTATAAATAGAGACCTCTATCAATGAGGAACAAGGTCGACAAATTGGAAGGTCGAAAAATTGGTCAAGAATACCAATATCAGATCCAAGGGCGAACTTCCAAGAAAGATCGAACCAGAGGTCAAGAGAGAGAGAGAGAGAGAGAGAGAGAGAGAGAGAGAGAATAATCCAGAGCTCAGGCAAATAGTAGGGATCGACGACTTTGGCATCGTGCATCCACCCTCTTCTGCAACCTTCGAAGCTGCTTCCTGTCTTCTACGGCACTTCTTCAATATCGTGTGGTCCAAGGGCTAAAGTGATCGACTGCAGATCAGACACCTATAGTAATATTTACCTAGATTAAATAAATTGTACTCCCATATCCTCGTATAGGATCAAATTGTACAAGTTTGTTTGTAAACCAAAGAAGACAGGTTTCGTATAAACCCCATCCTGAATACATTTTTATTCTTTCGTTTAATACCACAAACAAGATGGCGACTCTGCCGGGGACATCTTTCTCTTCTGATGAGGAAGTAATTGCTCAACACGATGCGGTATCCGTGAGATCCGTGAAGAAGACACTGGTCGTCCAATTCGACCAGTCTGCCAACGAAGACATGCTTCGAACCGGGGGTAGCTCTCACCCTCTCTCCGTCCAAGACAACAGGAAGCTGCGCAAGGTCTGGATGCCCAAGACATCCTCTACCATTCCTGTGGACTCTCCGATCTCTTCGACCTCTCCGACCAATGAGGTTGTAGCATTGCTCCCTCCGTGCCCTGCACGTAAAATTCAGTCTCCCGATACGCACGGTACAGACGAAACTTCGAGCAAAGCCTCAACGCTAACCCAGAAGTATCCACTGCGCTCTACGCGTAAAAACCAGTCTCCCGCTACGCGCGGTACATACAAAACTTCGGGCAAAGCCTCAGCACTAACCCAGAAGTATCCACAGCGCTCTACGCGTAGAAACCAGTCTCCCGCTACGCGCGGTACAGACAAAACTTCTGATGATGCCTCGGCGCCAAATCAGAAGTATAAATCATGCTCCATGCGCAAGACAACATCTGACCTCTACGGGGAACCAGATAAGCGCTGTGATTTTCGTAAGGGAAAGCAAGCGGCAGAGTACCTAACTTCTCGGCCTCTACTATGGTGGCCCATGCAGGTCTAGAATCCTTAAATAGTGTAATATCCTAGGACAGAGTATGAAATAAGATTGAGAATTTTAGGAAAAGCTCATTCACAGAATAGGATCTTTTATCTCAAATCTTGATATCATTTCTAGTAAATTTTCCTATCGTCCTTGATTTCCAAGTAATCTATTCTAATCCGCCTATCCCTTAACCTTTCAGAATGGTTCAGACAAGGAATATCGTAGGAGGCACCTCCGAACCCGTCGAACAGACTGTGCCTGAAACCCTTGCGCTCCCTCCGCCTCCAACTACTCCGACAGTTACTATGGATGGAGCGCAGCTACTCGGAGTATTACAGGGACTTATAGAATCCCAGAAGGAACAGACTGCCCTGCTACGAACTAGCCTTTCAGATGCTCTTCGATCCCAGGAGGCACCACAAAAGAGGCCAGGAAGTGCCAAGGACTTCAAGAACCTTGGACCCTTGGAATTCTATGGGACTGAAGGTATTCTCTATGCCGATGAATAGATAGAGAATGTGGAGCGACTCCTGAAAATTGCTCGGGTCCCTGATGATCTTAAGGTGGAATCTGTAAGCCTGCAACTATTCGACATAGCTCGGACCTGGTTTAGAGATGAGCTCAGTTATCTGCTCCTGAGCTCACTTGGGAGGATTTCAAGAGGCTGTTCAAGAAGAAGTTCTATCCCGAAGTGGCTCGAGAAGCTCTCGAAAGTTAATTCAAGAGGCTGGAACAAGGTAATCTTTCTGTTGATGAGTACACTGCTGAATTTAGCAGACTGAGCCACTTTGCAGAATATATGGTTCGTACCCCTGAAGATAGAGCCCGTAGATTTAAGAAGGGGTTGTCTCCTGATATTCGCCTTGCTGTCACCACTAGCCGAGCTCGTACATACGAAGAAATCTTGAGCGTGGCACAAGGTGTTGAAAGAGACATGGGACCTAGACTAAAGCGGAAAAGAGATACTGGAAGTATAGGACCCCACAAACGCCCATTCCAACCACAGCAGAGGGCCCCGCAACAAACCCAGCGTCCTCCCCCTCAAGCCACAGCACCCCAAAACCAAACTCAAGGACAGAACCAACAAGCTCCCACTTGTGGCTATTGTTAAAAATAAGGTCACACTTGGCAGGATTGTAGAAAGAGGCTAGGTGCTTGTCTATATTGTGGATCAGTAGCACATCAAATGAAGGACTGTCCTGCTGCTCAAGGACGCACAGCTGCACAAAAAGTTCCAGTTCAGGCCAGGCCCCCAGCAGCGCAGCAGAGGGCACCACCTCAAGGACACGGACAAGCTTACGTGATGACCGTGGAGAACGCACAGACTCTTGGAGTAGCTAATACGCGTAAGTGATTTGTAGCTGCCGTTTCTAGTCTTGTTTTAGCTTGTGCCTACTGGTTCGTGATCTCAGCCCCAACCTAGTAATTTTGAACTTGCTAATAATCTGGTATGCTTTTATATTTGATAACTGTAGAGATTGTAGAGTCTTTTGTTATTGTGCTTATTGTGTGTTGTTTTGTGAACTTGAATAATTTGTACCTCCTTCCATCATCTAGCGCACTTATTTTTATGTACTTGACTTATGCTGCTATTCTATAGCCTAGTTTTGGAAGCTTACTCTTTATCGGGCTTGTTCATGACATATATGTTATTGGGGCCTGATCAACCCCACTAATACAAGTGTCTATTCAAAATCAGTGTATTATGGTCTGATCAACCTTAGTGCATTTTGGTTCGCACTTCGCACGACTACTTTACGTGGATTGAGATATATAGTTGGCTAGTATACTTGCCCTCTAGATATGTCCGAGCATATCGTATCAGTTACATAACTGTACTAATACGAGCATGCGAACAAATGATTACCAGAATAGGATTTCAATCCACAACTGCTTGACAATTCCCATTTGAAATCTTTAAACGCCTTGATCCTGATACTTCTATTCTACCACCTCACCCTTGAACTCTTTATTATTGATCTTCATCTTCCCTTATTTCGGAAAGACGAAATCTCGTGCTTGGTATAAGTTTGATGTATACAGTACTAGATATACCCCACAGGCCGGTCGAATTGATGATGACCCTTTTATACATGATTAAGGGAATACCATAGGTGATGTGTTTGGTGTTAAAGACTTAAGGATTCAATACCATGATTAAATAAGTTGGGACATAGCTTTATTAGATGTATAGCCTTAGATGATAGATGGGTAAATTATAAGTTGGGTAGAGACCGCAATGTTCACTTGAGAGGAATCCTTTAGACTGTAATCAAGTGAGATTGGATAGAGGAAACCCTACCATATTTTAATTTCGAGGACAAAATTTTTATAAGTTTGGTAGATTGTAAAACCCGATTTTTCAAAAAATATTAAACTTGGATTTTTTCACAATTTTCTGGAGTTTTCTGGGAATTTTCTGTAATTAAAATCAGGGTTCTATTTATCAAATGATTTTTAAACGCTAATAAATTATATTAAAATATGATAAAAATAATATTTTTGGGTGTAAAATAAAAAACTGGACTTAGGGTAATTTTTCTGGAATTTATTGGGCCCCGGACCTAATTTTAAACACCTAAAAACTAATTATTTAATTAATTATCTATTATTATTTATTTATTTATGTATTTATTTATTTATTTATTTAATTATTTATTTATTTATTTTATTTTTATAACCCAGCCCACTGGGCCCAGCCCACCGGGCCCAGCCCCAACCGAGCCCGGCCCATCCCCTGGCCTATCGGGTCGGGTCGGGTCGGCCAGACCCGAACACGCCGCCCGACCCGCTTTCCCTCTCTCCCCCACGACTCGCGTTCTCCGGCGCAGCCCGAGTCTCCCGCCGCCCTCCGCGCGCCCCGCAGGCCATGACCCCCGACCTCCCCGCCTCACTCGGCCGCCCACGACCCCGACCTCTCCCCTCGCTCCTCCGCCTATAAAAACCCCCCGAATCCCCTCTTCTCCGGCCAGAACAACCCCTCCGGCCACCTCCCCTCGCCGAGACGCCGCCATCGCTCACCCGCCGTGCCCTGCCTAGCCTCCGCACCAGATCCGCCACCGCCACCCCCTGCCCAGCAGCTGCCGCCGGCCTCCCTTCCTCCTCCTCCTTCTTCCCCGGCACCCGCGTCCACCGCCGGAGCCGCCCGAGCCCTGCGCCGCCGACCCCCGCCGCTCCGGTGAGCCGCCGCCCCAGCCAGCACCGCCCCCAGCCTCCTTCGGCCGCCGCGGCTCCACCAGACCCAAACCCTAACCCTAGGTCCTTGTGTCGGACACGTGTCGGACACGAGATTTCTGGGTTTTTTGGACCCTGTTCAGGTACGTGTATCTCCCTGCTCGTTTACCCATTTCTGATTCCATCTTTTGCATCACGAAGCCTGCGTGACCCTCTCGGTGCTCGTGCAACCCGCTCGGGGCATCGCGTCCTGTGGCGATCGCGAACCGCGATCCAAAAACAGGAAAAACAATGCCCTGTTTCACCCCAGAACTGGGTACGCCCCGCCAAACGGGACGACTTGGTCGCGCGCGGTCTTCACAGATACGTGCACGTCGTCGATACGGACGTGTGGGATTTCACAGAGGTCGATTCGGGTGTGCGTCCACACCGAAATCAACGCGTATCCGCGGATACCGTCCCGTATCCGTACTTTCTGGAATGTGTCCTAACTTTGTGTACACTCATCGGATTGAAACGAAACTTGCGCCATCGGACTCGTAGCAATACGCTGGTCCTGTGACCCAAGTTTGGTTCGATTCTGAGAACGTTGACGAAATCGCGTATCGTGGGCCCCACAGGCCCACTCGACGGGCGATTTTGTGATCGGCTCATCGGAATCCAATTCTGGAAGTTTTGTTGGGTTCGTATC
Source organism: Iris macrosiphon (assembly GCA_036927795.1). NCBI lineage: Eukaryota > Viridiplantae > Streptophyta > Magnoliopsida > Asparagales > Iridaceae > Iris > Iris macrosiphon. Next base: position 41,026,968 of record JAYESA010000018.1, on the reverse strand, counting down.
ATCGTTCCTGACCTGTTGACACTAAGTTTGGTAAATTTGGAGACCTTTGACCCTGATACATTTTTTGGTGCAAAGCGGGCCCACAAGCGGACCCCGTTTTGACCCGAAATTGCAGTTTTTGCCCTTGTCTCCAAATTAGACTCAAGGATAGGCATTTCTAGCTGATTGATATCTTCTGAGCATGATGATAATATTTATTTCAGCATCCAAAGACATATCTGGAAATTTTCTGATAACAGAACCGTAGTTGAAATCCAAACATCAGGCAAGTACCTGCACTTCAAGTTTAATCTTTATATTATGATAATTAGTTCCTTGCTCTACTAGTACCATTGGATGATTATACTTAGTGTTAGGATTTGGAGTTCATGTCTTGCTTTTTGTGTCGGGAGGGAGAATACTAGGAGGCATGTAGTTTATCCTTCCCCCTGTCCTGACTGCTAGCTGTTGGTACGCGACTGTACCATCAGCCTTATACTCGATTATTCCTGACTGCTAGCCGTCTATGACGTCCTTATTAGCCTTATAACCCCTACATGCCAAATATGTATTCTAAATACACAATTTCACACACACATAGTTCATGTTGTCTTGTTGCAGTTCCATTTTCTTGTCTCATTATAATCCTGTTTTATTTATATTCCTGATTTTTAGTGCTTAACCTTAGTTAATTACTACTTATTATGCATACTCTTATCGTGATGCTTAGTCAGTTTTCACTACTTGTCATAAATATTTAGTTTAAGCTTTGTTGTGTATTGGTACTTTGCTCCTTTCCTGACTGGATCCGTTGATATTAGGCGATGTTGAGGACTACGCCCCCACCTTTTATGGCCCATTTGACGTAGCGTATGATACATTTGAGGAGCCGGTTCCTACTCAGGAGACTACTTTTGAGGAGTAGTTAGCCAGTTAGCTAGTATTTTCTTTCAGCATAGTACTCGGGTTTGTCCCCGATTTATCTTCTGGTTCTGTAATAAACTGTGGATTTGTTTGCCACATTTGGTCTTTTAAACTGTGGATTTGTTTAGCCAGTTAGCTCATTCCTATTTCCTGTTATTATCCTTGCCTAGTTATTTATTGTGAATGAGCTAGATTTTAATTTACCTGTGGATATGACCTAGACAGCGTACTACCACCGACACTGCGGCGTAGGCTGGACGTACTCACGAACCGGTGCCCGATTTATCGGGTGCGGGTCGTGACATCTACGCCAGCGAGGGAGCAATCTGCCTACCCTCCGGATTACGCGGGAAGCCGACGGCCGACTGAGGACCTCTTCAGCTTTACGCCAGTCTGAGCAAATCTCCAAATTATGCCAGGCGAAGTCCCACGACGTAAATCAAGCTCAGGTTGCGGAAAGACACCCTCCCCGGGGATTATCCGCCACCCAGATGGCCAACCTGTTGTACACAGGCGGCATAGGAAAAACTATGGTGCCCAATCTCCGCATGCCCACTGAGGGGAATAGAAGGAACAAGCCATCGTCTTCTTCTTCTACTCCTCCTGACTTGCGCAAATATCTAATCCAGAAGCGTAAGGAGAGGGGACCTTCCAACATGTCTATTACGCCCCCTGGCGAGCAATGTTGTAATAGTCATAAGATTATGATTGACTGCTACTGTTCTAAAGCAAAACGGTCGATTTTCGACCGATTGAGCTACTCCCTGTCTTTCCAGGAAGAAGAGCCCGCGCATGCATCCGTGAACATGGCTTCACACATACCTAGAGGAGGCTCGAGCTCAAGACATTATCCCTCTAGGCCTCCGAGCCGAAGGAGATTCAAAGACCTCCTCAGGAACACTGAAGCTGGGGTGTTCCAAAACACCCGTGCAAGGTCACAGCAACCAGCTTCGTACTCGTCTGATTTCAACGCTGGGGGTCGCCAATCTCCCAGATCAGATGCTGAGAGTATAGAGTCGACTTCTGCAGCGACCTATACTAATCCTTCGATGACGCCCAGGGAAATGGGAGTTTACGCCGTCGAAGATGAACGCGAGGAAGCTTCGTCGTCAGGAAACGCGGAACAACGCATCACTGTGCTGGAGACATCTCTGAAACAAATGCAATCCATAATGGAGAACAATGACCAGATGATGCTAACTCAGCACGCAACTGCCATGGCTCAAGCATCGGTCTCGCCAACTCAGATACGTGTGGGGGTGGACTTACCACCATCCAACCCGAGCCAAAAGCCCGCTCTAGATCAAGAGTCAGTGGTTCCTCCGCTTCCTCACTCGGAGAATATGTTACCTCCCGTTGGAGTCACGATACAACCAACTCCGCACTACACCGTAGTCCCGCTTCCAACTGAAAATCCGATACAGGTAGTACGGCAGTTGAAAGCCCAGTTTGACGCCTTGAAGCACAAAGATCAGCTCAAGAAACTGGGAATCAACCAGCCTTACCCAGCTATCTGGGAAGAAGTCCCTTTCCCTCCGAGGTACAAACCTCAGACTATGGCTCTGTTCGAAGGAAAAATATCACCAAGTCAGTACATGAACTATTTTAGTATGATGACGGTGTTGCTACAAGGGAACGACGCCCTCCTCACTCGGGTGTTCAAAGGCTGCCTCTCAGGAATAGCCTATCAGTGGTACCGTAGCTTGGCGGACAACTGCATTACTTCCTTCGAGGACTTCAAAGCTTTATTCTTCACGCAATTCTACGAGGGAGAAATGGACATGTCTATGTCCTCTCTCATCGAAGTCAAGCAGAGGGAAAAGGAGGACGTTCGCACCTTCGTCGAACATTTTCGTCAGGCCACCTTACAGATGCCTCCAGGAGTTCCAGACTCTACGTTAGTAGACATTTGCAGGAAGAACCTCCTTTTCGTAGTCTCGGTGTTTACAGGACCATATCAGTTCCATGATTGGCCCTCGTTCATCATCTCGACAGTGGCCGCCGAAGACAACAGTCGCAAGGCGCGCGACAATGGCATTATGATCTCTGCCTCTGACAGAGGCAAAAGGTCATCTTCCAGCAGCGACCATCCTCGCAGCTCCAAGGGAAAAGAAGCTCTGGCGATCAATACGTCCAGACAAAAGACTGCGGCGACCACGCAGATGAGACCCGGGACTTCCAGGCCCGTCGAAGTCTACTCTTTCGATGACGACGATATCCCAAGTATATTCGAGTGTCTCGTCAAAAGTGGCAAGATCACCCTTCCGGAGCAAAGGTGGCCCCAAGAAGTCGGCAGTACTGACAACCCCAAATACTGCATCTTCCACAGATACGTACACCACCCAACAAAGGCGTGTTACATACTGAAAAGGAAGATCCAGGGGTTAATCGATGCTAAGGCCATCACTCTGCACAACACCGAGAAGACGGTCACGGCCAACATGATCTCTTTGCGGTTTGGCAATCTGCCTTCCCAAAAAGTCTCGGACGGTGTCACACCCATTTCTCGGACCACGATGAACATCGTCAATCTTCCTCCAGCTAGGGGTCAAAATTATGACCTGGTACCCCTAACCACCCGGCAGGGCAAGATTATGTGGGTTCATCCGAATTTGGTGTCAGAGCTCGAGGAGGAGACTAAAGCTACTAAGGCTACGTCTAGAAAGAGCTCCAAATGTAAACCATGCCATATGGTCGCAACTTCTTCGCCATCGGACAAAAACGAGGTATTTGCTGCAATCCGTTCAGGGAAAGCCTACCTCAACGACTACGGAGCAAGTCAGGAAGATGCATCGGCAGACGCTTCAGTTGCCAAATCTTCAGGACTAGGCCCCGTCGTACCAGATGCCAGCCCTTCAAAACCGACTCCGGCAGACAAGGGGAAGCAAAGAGAAGTGCGCTTTGATAAACCTGTGAAAAATATTCCAAACAAAGGTTTAGAGAAGCCCTACAACTTCGATATCCTGGCCCAACTAGCTAATACACCAGCCAGGCTATCCATCTTCGAGCTACTCAGGCTCTCCCAAGACACTCGTCTAGCCCTGAGTGAATCGCTGATGCAGGCGGAGGCATGCTTGACCCAGCTCAAGTCCCCCGACGAAGAACCAGTGGCGTGTCCTCAATGCCACAGTGTGATGGAGGTGGTCCCAAATATCACTTTCACCCAAGACAACATGCTGTTAAAACATAACAAGCATGACAGGCCCCTCTATTACACCGGGTACGTCGGTTCCATGGAGGTCGATCGGATTCACATAGATCCGGGATCGTCGATCAGCATCATCCCTCACAGTCTGCTCAGACCGCTGAGGATTCCTACCAGCAAATTGGCTTACACCTCCACTACAATCGTGGGTTTCAACGCCGGAAGAAGTAAGCTGTTGGGGAAAATTTGCCTGAGGATCCAGATTGGCAACCTCAGATCGGTGGCCACGTGTTACGTCATCGATTTAGAGGTGTCCTACAATATTTTGCTGGAAAGACCGTGGATCCACGACCACAACATCGTTCCTTCAACTCTACATCAATGTCTTAAATATGTAGACCCCCAAGGAATGGTACAAACGGAGGTTGCCGACCTAAACCCGTTTAAAGGAGTAGAATCCTACTATTCTGATACCGTGTTGTACTCTCAAGACCACACAGAAGAAGTGTCAGGCGAGACAGAGAAGGAATCCCACCGGGAGCCAGAAGAACCCTCTGCCGCACTACCGCTATCAATCAGAGTGAAAGGATGAACCACTCGTCCAAAAGCCATGGAGCCTATGGCTATTCACCTGGACAAAACCAAGTCAGGAAAAGGGAGTGATCCTCTAGTGGTCACTTTGAACCAGAAGCCTCCACCTTTGGTCATCAACCATCAGCGCAACGGGCAGCCAACCGATGTAAATGCCACCAGGAACGGAGTTCCATATGATAATAAACATCCTCTTTTCCAGTACGTTAACGCTCAAATTCCAAATCAGGAATCCACTTCCCGTGACGAGGTAGAACCCATAGCACAAAAATTCTTGGAAGTTATGAACTCCTACCGTCCGTATGTCTGGGAAGTAACGTCATCATCCAACGTCGTCATGACGTATGGACCATATGAGGATTCTATCTTTATTGTCCCGCCTACCTGCAGCGGCCAGCGTTCAATAGTCTTCGGCCGCATGCGCAATCAACCGGCTATCCAGGAAAATTCTTTCAATGACGATACTGGAAAAATGCAAGTTCACCGATACAGCCCGCAAGCGTTGAGGATCATGCAAAACATGGGCTACGACTTGGAGCGAAAGCCAGGCCTCAACTACGGAAGAGGCAGACGAACGCCGCTGCGCGGCGATCCCTACTATCAATGAACTCATTTCGGGTTGGGATATGCCACCTCCTCTAAGTCGGACGAGGATATCTTTTCCTCTTCTCAGAACGGCTCGTCGCCCTCTGACTCACCTGACGCTCTCGAGCAAGCATTATCAGCAAATATGGTAGTGGCAGATCCCTTTGAAGCAGATGAACAGGATTCTGAGCCGTTTGAGAATGACTCTTGGGCTCAACAAATGGATACACAGTGGGAATTTCGCTTCGAGCAAAGGGAACCTCCCACCAAAGATGAAGTTATCCAGGTTGATGTTGGGGGTAAACTTTCGCCAAAGCCGATATTCATCAGTAACAATCTTTCCCCAGCTGAAAGGGTAGAAGTTATCCAGCTGATAAAAGAATATATCGACATCTTTGTGTAGAATTATGAGGACATGTCGGGCCTTGACCCGAAGGTAGCTACTCATAAACTCAATATATTGACCGACTCGAAGCCTATGAAGCAGCACCAACGCCGGTTCCGCCCGGATATGATGGACGCCATCGAAGCTGAAGTCAAGAAGTTGATAGCCTGCGGTTTCATCCGGGAAGAACAATATCCCGACTGGGTCGCCAACGTTGTCCCAGTTATGAAGAAAAATAGGAAAATACGTATCTGCATCGATTACCGAGATCTGAATACAGCCTGCCCCAAGGATGAGTTCCCTCTTCCCATCACGGATATCATAATCGACAACACCTGTGGTTTTGAACGCATATCTTTCATGGACGGATTCTCAGGATACAATCAGATCAAGATGCATCCTGAAGACGAGAAGCACACTGCCTTTCGGACCCCGTTGAGAGTATATTGCTATACGGTCATGCCCTTCGGATTGAAGAACGCCAGGGCTACATACCAGCGGGCTATGAGTAACATATTCCATGAGCATTTACGTAAAATAGTATAATGTTACGTGGACGACATAGCCGTCAAGAGCCGCCTCAAAGATGATCACATTCAAGACTTGAGGACGGTATTCGAGTTAATGCGCCAACATCAACTCAAGATGAACCCTACGAAGTCCTTTCTGGGTGTATCTAGTGGCAAATTTTTGGGATTTGTCATCACCGCCAAAAGCATCCAAGTGGACCCTGACAAAGTCCAGGCCATCGTAGAAATGCGACCGCCCCGTAATCTGAGGGAAATCCGAGGATTTTAAGGCCGTCTGGCTTATATCCGGAGGTTCATATCCAACCTCTCGGGGAGATGTCAGCCCTTTTTGTATCTCATGAAGAAAGGTGTATCCTTCGTATGGGACGAAACCTGTCAGCAAGCGTTTGGAGATATCAAGCGCTATCTCACCAGTCCGCCAGTTCTGGTGCCTTCCGTCATGGGAAGACCATTCTTGCTGTACATTCGAGCAATGGATCATTCGCTAGGAGCTCTTTTCGCACAGAAGAACGATATGGGTCATGAACAGGCTATCTACTACCTCAGCAGGATGAAGGTCGGCGCCGAACACCGGTATAACCCAGTGGAGAAAGAATGCATGGCTCTGATGTTCGCTATCCAGAAGACGCGGCACTATGTCACCGGCCAGACTATTCATATCATCTCCAGGATCAACCCTCTTCGAGTACTGATGAGCAAGCCAAGTGCTCTTAATTCCCAACTCGCGACTTGGGCGATGCTGTTAACACCATATGACATGGTATACGTCCCGCAGAAGTCTATCAAAGACCAAGCGCTGGCTGACTTCCTAGCTGCTCATCCGATCCCGGAGGCCCCCAAATTATACGAGGATATTCCCGACGAAGTTGCAGAATGTAATTCCATAATGGAAAGTGACGCATGGCAACTGTTCTTCGACGGCGCCTCCAGGACTGGTCCCCAGGGAAACATGGTTTCAGGGGTAGGAATCATTCTGGTCACTCCTGATAAACTCATCATCTACCGAGCATATTCTTTTAGCGAGCCATGCTCCAATAATATGGCAGAGTACAACGCTCTGCTAATCGGGCTCCAAGTCGCCAAAGAGCTGGGGGTCGTCTTCCTGGAAGCTTTCGGTGATTCTCTGCTTATCGTCAATCAAGTCAGAGGAATATATGAAGTCCGGAATCCAGACCTCATCCCCTATCACCAAGCAACGGTCGAGATAGCCATGACATTCAAAGGGTTCTTCCTAGAGCATGTACCTCGATCTCAGAATCTGAAAGCTGATGCCCTAGCCAGTCTAGCTGCGGATTTAGCCACTCCTATAAGAAGGCAGGATTCGGTAATCCTTCTTAACAGAGATTTATTCTGTGTGAAGAACAACTTTCACATAGAACGCAGCTACGCTGTGAACACAGATCCCCCTAGAAGAGACTGGAAAAGTCCCTTCATAGATTTTGTCGCATACGGAATCTTGCAGGAGGACCCCAAAGAAGCAGTGTCCGTCAAAAGACGATCATTACGCTTCTACTTCGATGCATCTTCACAATGCCTATATCGCCGGACCTACGACGGACTGCTATTGAGATGTCTCTCTAACGACGAAGCACAGCAGATTATCCGGGAAGCTCACGACGGCGTATGCGGAGCGCACCAGCCCGGTCCTAAGCTACAGGATCGTATCAGGAGAATGGGCTACTACTGGCCCACTATGATCACAGACGCGATCAACTATGCAAGACAATGCAGAGCCTGTCTTTAAACTCCCTCGACCAGAATTTAGTAATTTAGGATTAGTTTTGATTAATTAGAATTATAACACCTTTTTTTTAAAAATTTTATTTATTATATATTCTATTGATTGTGCACCTGTTCATTACACAATTGATTAGGGCATTTCACTAGCTGTAAAACCTAAACAAATTTCACATACCTGCCCTAGACTTGTTAGACTACACTTTCTATATTTTTAGCAACTTCCAGAAACCTTGTTTGATGCTTCGTTTTATTTATTTCCTATTTTAATTTCTGCTCTTTACCCACCTCTGTACCCTAGTGATTTGAGGACCAGTAGACACCTGTTTTGCCCAACCAAAAATACGATAATATTCTACTCTAATTGTACTTCAATTATCGTTTTGACACCGTAGAAAAATTATGACCCTAACAGCCTCAAAATAAATAGTAAACACCGTGCGCAGTATTTATTAAATAATAAATACGATGACCGTATCACCTGCAGAATCAGACCCTGCCCCTGCCCAGACTCACCCCACACTGTCCAAAACATTTTCCCCTGCTATTTTCCTCATTTTTGTACAATTCAGAATTACGGGAAATCAGTATCTGAAATTTGGTAAATTGTAAAATTACGCAAAATACAAATTTTATGCATTTATGCAATTATTGAAAAGTTAGGGGTTTATATGCAAAATTGCATGCTATGTGGCCTAATCCTATTGGCTAGACCATAGGTGTGAGGGACCCACCATAACAATCCAGAGAAATCCTGTAAAAATATCCCAAATACCAAAAAGACCTAAATACCCCTAAAGTTGGACTTAATTACAACTTTGCCACTCATTCCCAAACCCTATATAAACCCTATACCCCTCCCATTCAAATCCCCACAACTCCTCACAGTACATGTATGCTTCTAGCAGGAATCTTTTAAAAATGGGAGCCTATGGATTAATTCGCAACAAGTGTAAGCAGAGGGAACTGGAGCAGAGCAATTGCGTTTGACTTAGTTGACTGAATGGATTGGATTGACTCAGTTGACCTAGTAGCTTTCTTCTTTTGGATTGACTCAGTTGACCTAGTAGCTTTCTTCTTTCTATTGCTTAGTCAGCATCTGATCAAGACAGAGAGCTCTTTGGTTAATAAGATTCAAAAGGTTTATCGATCCCAGGGGGTGCATATTCATAATAGACATATAGAGATTATTGTACGTCAAGTAACATCAAAGGTGCTGGTTTCAGAAGATGGAATGTCTAATGTTTTTTTACCTGGAGAATTAATCGGATTGTTGCGAGCGCCCTCTGGGAACCCACAACTTCCTCGAATCAGAGAATTCATCTCCCACTGGGGACTCACCAAACCCTACTCAGTAGGAATCCTTGACCCAAGGCATGTTCTTCTCCATCTCACATCCCAGGAGGATATGGTTACTGCTCTCTCCTATGGCCCTCACAAGCTCGACAGTTCTCCGACCACCGCCGGCCGCCCAACTCCGGCCAACCCTTCGCCACCCTCCCCTCTCTCCTCCGGCCAAGCCCCACCACCAGCACCGCCCTGCTCCGCCGGCCACAGCCTCCACAACCACCCCGCTCCCTCACTGCCACCCACAGCCATCACCACCCGAGCCACCCCCTGCGCCACCCTCCGCCACCGTGCTCCGCCACCACCCTCACCAATCGCCTCGCCGTCCTCCCCTCCATCGGACCACCAACCCTCACCGCCCCACGACGACTCCTCCGCCGGCCAGAACCCCCGCAACACCCTCGGCCACCCCCACCCCTAACCGACCCTCTCTACTCCGGCAGCCCCTAGCCGCCGCCACCACCGTCGTGGACCTCCGCCACCGCCACCACCACCAACCTGACCGCCACCCTTCCCTCTCCCGAATCCGCCGCCTGCCCGGCCACCTCCGCCGCTCCTCCGCCGGCCAGAGACCCCGCACTCCACTGCTGCTGCTATCTGCTACTGCTGCTGCTACAGCTCCTCCGGCCACCTCCGGCTGCCTCCGCCGCCGTCCTCTCGCCGGCGACACCGTGTGGGACCCCCCTGCCACCTGTAAGGTATAATATACCTATACTATACATAAATACGTAAATAATCTCTAATACATGTCTATATATATATAATATATGTATATATATGTATATATATGTATATATATATATATGTATATATATATGTATATTACTATGTATTTATATGTATAATTATATATATATATTTACAGTATATTATACTGTATATATATTATAGATATATATCTATATATATTCTATACATATATATATTTATATATGTATATATGTATATGTATATCTATATATGTATATTTATATACTATATTATAGTGTATAATTACTAAATAGGTATCTATTTTATATATATATATATTTATATGATATATATATATATAATATGCTATTATATAATTACTATACTATGCATTTTTCCTTTATTTTATTTTTCTGCATTTATTTCCTGCACTTATATATATATCTACATATATATATTATCTATATGTATATATATATCCAGCTGGATAATACAGCTTAAGTATATATATTATATTTTAATTCCTGCAATGTCAATTCAATTTATAATATACTGTGCTGGATATTACAGCCTACATATATATATATATATATATATATATCCATTTTCAATTCTCGCACTATCTTTAATTTATTATATATATATATATATATATATATATATATATATATATATATATATATATATATATATATATATATATAAATATATCAGTGGTCGTATATAGACCCTAATAATATTTAGTACAGCACTTATATACGTATTAAATTTCTGTACTATCATTATTTATCAGTGGATATACCCTGATAATATATATGTACATTTACTTCCTGCAATGTCATTTTATTTCTTTATATTATTATTACATCAGTGGATATACCCTGATTATTATAATATTATAAATCAGAGGATACACCCTGATAATATTATATTATATTATTATATATAGCAGAGGATATACCCTGCTACTATTTACCTGCATTTGTCTGTTCTTTAAATACTATATATATACTGCTATATATACTATATCTCTAATACATACTATATATATATATATATCTATATTATATATATGTATATAAGTATAGATAAATGTATACTTATTATTTGTAACCATAATATTCACAAAGCACTATCTGTTTTAACAGAAACTAACTTCAGCACAGCCAGTGACCACCTGTCACAAGCACCCTCAACCCTGACTATGAGATCAGGTTTTTAGTACCATCAGGGAGTAGGCAAGTATACCTTGCCAAGTTAATGTTTAAATTCAATTATTGATAAACTGTTTTGTTCTTGATATTCATATACTATGAGTACCAGAGACTGCCTCTGATACAGTCAACTAATACGTTAACGATTAGTGTAAATAACTTAGCATTACAGACTCACCAACAGCTGTGAGAGTATTTTGATATTCTCCTAGACCCTATCACGGGAACACGCAACATGGTTACATTACATATTGGGATGCGAGCTGCGTATGTGATTAGCTACCAGTACGTGTGACCCGCATCACGGATTAGAATAACTCAGGAAATGTACGACTTGACATTTAGTTTTATTGGGATGGGGAAGATAACTAGTAGACGTATGGGAAACCCCCTCCAATAATGTTTTATACCTTCGTACCAGTGATGGTTGATTGCAGAGTGCCCTTGAGTCAGGGGGCATACGACACATATACTAGCCAGTCACCACGATTGGTGAATTACGTCAGCGTATGTCTAGCCACACATTCCCATGCGTACTACAAGATCTTTACTTGCATTTCACTTAGATGGTTAGCACCCTGTATTTATTTTCTTTATTCAGTATTTACATATATGGCATATCATTTTCTGTATCTTGTTATGTCCCACTGAGGACCTGGTTCCCTGCCAGATCTAGACGAGGCTTTCTACCCCACTGTGTACGGCCCTGATCAGGAGGCCAGATGTGCTACTGAGGAGGAGCTCGAGGAGACGCCCTCAGAGTATGCTTGACCCTAGAGGCCTGCCACCAGGAGATGGAGATGTTTTGCTCAGATAGACACTGCATAGTCTATCTGATTTTTCTGCGCTATTATCAGTTTTTGTAGTAGACTTGTATTCTCACCAATTGTGTACTGTATCAGACTCAGTTTTATATATATTTCAGCACTTGTTTTTCTGACATATTGTTGTGGATGAGATAGTTTTACCTGTTCTATACTTGTAGTATTTTAGGACAGCGTAGCACGTCCCTTTGGGTCCATCAAAGTGGATTAAGCCCATAGTGATGTGTCAGCTGGCCAGTGACACGTGGCCTAGTTCCTGACATTTTAGGACTGGGGCGTGACACGGTTTTAGTGGTGGCCCATGCAGGTCTATCTTTACATTGCTAGTGGTATGATGACATGCCCAGCAAGCCTGCAAATAGGATAGAAACATTAGGTCTCATCCTCACTGACACCATTTTTTTTAAAAAAAATTATTTTGCATCTTGCTTGATTATCAATTATTATCTCTTTTGTGTTTTTTTTAATTACTCTATTTTCTTCAGAAATATGGACATACCCGGGAAACCTGCGAATAATAGGGCTGACCAAGCCACAAACACCTCGCCAAGTGTCCAAGGAACCCCGTCCAATCACCAGAATTCTGGCGAGGAGACAACACCGCAGGCGGAGACACCGTTGCCTCCACCTCCAGCCTTGCCAATCTTAATGCCACAGCTTGAGGGTCACCTCAAATGTTGCAGTTCCTCCAAACGATATTGCAGAACCAGTGACAACAGACTGAGGCCCTGAGACAGTCTCAGTGGCAGCAGACTGAAGCTCTGCGACAGACGTTGATGACGGCTTTGGAGAGAGCTACTACTCCGGCACCCGCACCTGTCCAACCAGCGGGCACAGTTCGAGGCTTCCGCCAAATGAGCCCGAGAGACTTCAAAGGCAACGAAACTCCTGAGGAGATCTTCGATTGGATCTCCAACACCAAAATGCTGCTAGAAGGATCGCAAATCACCCCCGACCTATGGATGACCGCTGTAAGGGGCCAACTTCTTGGTAACGCCCATCACTGGTGGGAATCCATAGAGCGCAGCGTCGGCAAAGACCAAACTTGACAACAATTCTTGGAGCACTTCAACGCCAAGTACTTTCCAGCGACAGTCCAGAATGCCCTATACTCCCAATTCCTGCACCTGGAGCAGGGAAACATGACTGTCGATGCTTACGATACGGAGTTTAGCCGACTGAGTCGTTTCGGTGCTGATCTGATCCCGAACGAGCTGAAGAAGGCTAAAAGATTCCACCATAGCCTTAACTACGAGCTCCAGAGGTACACAATAATGCAGTCAAGAATCTCCTACAACGAGGTTCTTACAGAAGCCAGGGAGCAAGAAGCAATTGGCCGAGGAGCAAAACGCTCAAATCCAACCTTCCCGGCCAAGAATCAGCAAGAAGCAGGAGGACCTATACGTCGTCCCCAATATCAGACTCAGCAGACAACGGGGCCTTACCAGAAGAAGGAGCTCCCGATTTGTCACTTTTGTGGCAAAAAGGGGCATTTTATGAGAGACTGCAGGAAGAAGCTGGGATTATGCTTGCTATGTGGAGCTAGCCAACACATGGCCAAAGACTGCCCACAACGCAGAGATGCAACACCTCAGCAAGGGCAGAAGCCAGGAGCACAAGCCCAGAAGATGCTACCCTCCACATCAGGAGGATATCAGAGAGGAGCACCCTTGCCTACTCAGGAGACCCAGTTCAAGGCCAGACAACAACCTGGAGGGCAAAGACAGGGACAAGTCTTTGCGTTAGCTGCAGTTGCAGAAGATCCTGAAGGGGAAACTATATCAGGTACCATTTTAGTTGCATCATTACCTGCAACTGTATTATTCGATTCTGGGGCTACTTTGTCTTTCATATCCAGTAGTTTCGTAGCCATGCACAAGCTATCCACTTCCCCGCTACCCAAGTGTTGGAAAATACTTACTGGAGGAGGTATTGTTCCAGTTACCAACATTATCGAAACTTGTCCGATAGTTATTTGTAGTAGAGGACTAAGAGCGCGATTTTTGGTACTCCCCATGCCAAATTTCAACGTTGTCTTAGGCATGGACTGGCTAAGCCAGAACGATGCTATCTTAGACTGCCGTAAGGGTAGTGTTATCTTTAGAACCCCAGATCACCCGGAGTTCGAATATGCCCGAGGAACCATAGAACAAGGAGTAGGCCAGACTCCTAGAGCTTATATGGCGATGGAAACAACACTTCCATCAGTTATAGCAGAGTTCGCGGACATATTTCCAGAAGAATTGCCAGGCCTACCGCCTGACAGAGAAGTGGAGTTCATTATTGAGCTAATTCCCGGAGCTGCACCAGTATCCTCCAATGTATACCGACTGGCGAAGAAGGAGCTTGACGAGCTGAAGCTTCAACTGGAGGAATTACAGATCAAGGGATTTGTTCGTCCTAGTGCATCACCCTGGGGGGCACCAGTGTTGTTTGTATCGAAGAAGGACGGAACATATCGCATGTGTATTGATTACAGAGCCCTCAACGCTCTAACAATCAAAAACAAGTATCCCTTGCCGAGAATTGATGACCTGTTCGATCAACTAACAGGATCCGTGGTATTCTCGAAGATAGACTTGAGATCAAGCTATCATCAGGTCAAGGTACGGAGAGAAGACATTCCAAAGACAGCATTCAGGACTCGTTATGGTCATTACGAGTTTCTGGTGATGCCATTTGGACTAACTAATGCACCTGCTGTATTCATGAACCTGATGAACCGAGTCTTCCATCAATATCTGGACCAGTTCGTGGTAGTCTTCATCGACGACATTCTGGTGTATTCGAAGAGCCACGAGGAACATGAGGAGCACTTAAGACTGGTACTAGAGACGCTGAGACGGGAGAGCCTTTATGCCAAGATGAGCAAGTGTGAATTTTTCCTTGATCGTGTTACTTTTCTTGGGCACGTGATCACAAGAGAAGGCATCTCGGTGGACCCTGCAAAGATTTCATCTTTGGAGACATGGCCAACTCCGACCAATGTCTCAGAAGTGAGAAGCTTTCTAGGACTTGCCGGATATTACCGGAGGTTCGTAGAAAACTTTACAAGAATCTCGGAACCGATTACTCGCCTTACCCGCAAGGAGCAGGAGTTCTTATGGACTGAAGAATGCCAGATAGCTTTTGATGAGTTGAAGAAGCGTCTGACTACAGCCCCCATTTTAACAATACCATCTGGATCCGGAGGTTTCGTCATCTATAGCGATGCATCCGAAAAAGGATTTGGTTGTGTCTTAATGCAACATGGGAAGGTTGTAGCTTATGCCTCAAGACAGCTGAGGACTCATGAGAAGAATTACCCCACTCACGACCTAGAGCTTGCCGCAGTCATTTTTGCCCTGAAGCTATGGAGACACTATCTATACGGCGAACGAGTGGAGATTTTTACCGATCACAAGAGCCTGAAATATGTCTACACTCAGAAAGACTTAAATCTGAGGCAAAGACGATGGCTTGAAGTGATGACGGATTTTGAGATTGATCTACAGTACCATCCTGGGAAAGCAAATGTGGTAGCAGATGCTCTAAGCAGAAGACCCTCGGCATTCTTTATGATCACCCAACCAGATCTGCTGAGAGATCTAGAAAAGTTGGGAATATAGGTCATTATACTAGGACTTGACGGCCAGTTATCAAACTACCAGCTGCAATCAACCTTGGTGGAAAGAATCAAAGCTGCTCTACCAGCAGATACAAGATTTCAGAGGCTTCGCCAAAGAACAGAAGCTGGAATCCAGTCAGGATGTCGCATACACGAAGATGGGACTCTAAGATGTGGTGATCGTCTTTATGTTCCAAATGGCGAACTTCGTAATGAGCTGATGTCAGAAGCCCATAGCTCAACATATTCCATACATCCTGGAGGCACAAAGATGTACAGAGATCTGCGACAATATTACTGGTGGCATGGAATGAAGCGGAAAAAAGCACACTTTGTGGCTAAATGCCTGGTGTGTCAGCAAGTCAAAGCTGAGCATCAAAGATCTGCCGGTCTACTTCAACCCCTCCCAATACCTGAATGGAAATGGGAACACATTACGATGGACTTTGTTACGGGCTTCCCAAGAAGTCCTAGTGGTCGTAATGCTGTCTGGGTAATTGTAGACAGACTCACTAAGGCTGCTCATTTCCTACCTTTCAGAGTCGGGCAATCTACAGAAGTCTTGGCAGATATATACATGAAGGAGATAGTGCGTCTGCATGGAGTACCAGTCAGTATAATATCTGACAGGGATACGAGATTTACATCTTACTTTTGGCGAAGTATGCAAGAGAGTCTTGGTATCCGCCTCAAGTTCAGCACCTCGTATCATCCGCAGACAGATGGCCAGTCAGAGCGCACCATCCAGACTCTAGAAGATATGCTGAGAGCCTGTATGCTTGATTTCAGCGGATCCTGGGAAGATCACTTACATCTGGTAGAATTTTCCTACAACAACAGCTATCAAGCGAGCATCAAAATGGCTCCCTTTGAAGCTTTGTATGGAAGGAAATGTCGTTCCCCAGTATGCTGGAGCGATGTTGGCGAGAGACAGATTCTGGGGCCAGAGCTGATCATTCGTACGGTGGAGAAGGTAAAGAAGATCCAGGGACACCTACGAGCTGCACAAGACAGGCAGAAGCACTGGGCCAACATTCACCGACGACCTCTAGAGTTCCAAGTAGGGGAGCATGTGTTCTTGAAGATCTCACCTAGCAGAGGAACTATCAGATTTGGAGGAAGAGGGAAGCTAAGTCCAAGGTACATTGGACCCTTCGATGTGCTAGATCGCGTCGGAGAAGTTGCTTACAGGCTAGCTCTACCTCAGACCTTGGAGGGCGTACATGACGTCTTTCACGTATCTCAGCTGAGGAGGTACATTCCAGACCCGAGTCATGTGCTGGACTACTCAGAGATCACCATCGGGCCGAGCTTATCGTACCAGGAGGAGCCTGTAGAGATCCTGGACCGTAGCGAGAAAGTGCTGCAAGGTCAGACTATTCCTCTTGTTCGTATTGCATGGAGACATCATGCACCAGGTGAATCCACCTGGGAACGGGAAGAGGATATTCGACAGCGTTATCCTCACCTATTTCCAAACCAGGGTATGTCCAATATTTCAAATTCAATCTTTCTTAATCATCATTTTTGTCCTAAATTAATCTTTCATTCTCATTATATGGTTATTTTTATTTCGAGGACGAAATATTCTAAGGAGGGTAGATTGTAAACTCCCTCGACCAGAATTTAGTAATTTAGGATTAGTTTTGATTAATTAGAATTATGACACCTTTTTTTAAAAAAATTTATTTATTATATATTCTATTGATTGTGCACCTGTTCATTACACAATTGATTAGGGCATTTCACTAGCTGTAAAACCTAAACAAATTTCACATACCTGCCCTAGACTTGTTAGACTACACTTTCTGTATTTTTAGCAACTTCCAGAAACCTTGTTTGATGCTTCGTTTTATTTATTTCCTATTTTAATTTCTGCTCTTTACCCACCTCTGTAACCTAGTGATTTGAGGACCAGTAGACACCTGTTTTGCCCAACCAAAAATACGATAATATTCTACTCTAATTGTACTTCAATTATCGTTTTGACACCGTAGAAAAATTATGACCCTAACAGCCTCAAAATAAATAGTAAACACCGTGCGCAGTATTTATTAAATAATAAATACGATGACCGTATCACCTGCAGAATCAGACCCTGCCCCTGCCCCTGCCCAGACTCACCCCACACTGTCCAAAATATTTTCCCAGCTATTTCTCTCATTTTTGTATAATTCAGAATTACGGGAAATCAGTATCTGAAATTTGGTAAATTACGAAATTACGCAAATTACAAATTTTATGCATTTATGCAATTATTGAAAAGTTAGGGGTTTATATGCAAAATTGCATGCTAGCTGGCCTAATCCTATTGGCTAGACCATAGGTGTGAGGGACCCACCATAACAATCCAGAGAAATCCTGTAAAAATATCCCAAATACCAAAAAGACTTAAATACCCCTAAAGTTGGACTTAATTACAACTTTGCCACTCATTCCCAAACCCTATATAAACCCTATACCCCTCCCATTCAAATCCCCACAACTCCTCCCTCCGACCACCGCCGGCCGCCCAACTCCGGCCAACCCTTCGCCACCCTCCCCTCTCTCCTCCGGCCAAGCCCCACCACCAGCACCGCCCTGCTCCGCCGGCCACAGCCTCCACAACCACCCCGCTCCCTCACTGCCACCCACAGCCATCACCACCCGAGCCACCCCCTGCGCCACCCTCCGCCACCACCCTCACCAATCGCCTCGCCGTCCTCCCCTCCACCGGACCACCAACCCTCACCGCCCCACGACGACTCCTCCGCCGGCCAGAACCCCCGCAACACCCTCGGCCACCCCCACCCCTAACCGACCCTCTCTACTCCGGCAGCCCCTAGCCGCCGCCACCCGCCGTCGTGGACCTCCGCCACCACCACCAACCTGACCGCCACCCTTCCCTCTCCAGAACCCACCGCCTGCCCGGCCACCTCCGCCGCTCCTCCGCCGGCCAGAGACCCCGCACTCCACTGCTGCTGCTGCTGCTGCTATCTGCTACTGCTGCTGCTACAGCTCCTCCGGCCACCTCCGGCTGCCTCCGCCGCCGTCCTCTCGTCGGCGACACCGTGTGGGACCCCCCTGCCACCTGTAAGGTATAATATACCTATACTATACATAAATACGTAAATAATCTCTAATACATGTCTATATATATATAATATATGTATATATATGTATATATATGTATATATATATATGTATATATATATGTATATTACTATGTATTTATATGTATAATTATATATATATTTACAGTATATTATACTGTATATATATTATAGATATATATCTATATATATTCTATACATATATATATTTATATATGTATATATGTATATATGTATATGTATATCTATATATGTATATTTATATACTATATTATAGTGTATAATTACTAAATAGGTATCTATTTTTTATATATATATATATTTATATGATATGTATATATAATATGCTATTATATAATTACTATACTATGCATTTTTCCTTTATTTTATTTTTTTGCATTTATTTCCTGCACTTATATATATATCTACATATATATATTATCTATATGTATATATATATATCCAGCTGGATAATACAGCTTAAGTATATATATTATATTTTAATTTCTGCAATGTCAATTCAATTTATAATATACTGTGCTGAATATTACAGCCTACATATATATATATATATATATATATATATATATATATATATATATATATATATATATATATATATATCCATTTTCAATTCTCGCACTATCTTCAATTTATTATATATATATATATCAGTGGTCGTATATAGACCCTAATAATATTTAGTACAGCACTTATATACGTATTAAATTTCTGTATTGTCATTATTTATCAGTGGATATACCCTGATAATATATATGTACATTTACTTCCTGCAATGTCATTTCATTTCTTTATATTATTATTACATCAGTGGATATACCCTAATTATTATAATATTATAAATCAGAGGATACACCCTGATAATATTATATTATATTATTATATATAGCAGAGGATATACCCTGCTACTATTTACCTGCATTTGTCTGTTCTTTAAATACTATATATATACTGCTATATATACTATATCTCTAATACATACTATATATATATATATATATATATATTATATATATGTATATAAGTATAGATAAATGTATACTTATTATTTGCAACCATAATATTCACAAAGCACTATCTGTTTTAACAGAAACCAACTTCAGCACAGCCAGTGACCACCTGTCACAAGCACCCTCAACCCTGACTGTGAGATCAGGTTTTCAGTACCATCAGGGAGTAGGCAAGTATACCTTGCCAAGTTAATGTTTAAATTCAATTATTGATAAACTATTTTGTTCTTGATATTCATATACTATGAGTACCAGAGACTGCCTCTGATACAGTCAACTAATACGTTGACGATTAGTGTAAATAACTTAGCATTACAGACTCACCAACAACTGTGAGAGTATTTTGATATTCTCCTAGACCCTATCACGGGAACACGCAACATGGTTGCATTACATATTAGGATGCGAGCTGCGTATGTGATTAGCTACCAGTACGTGTGACCCGCATCACGGATTAGAATAACTCAGGAAATGTACGACTTGACATTTAGTTTCATTGGGATGGGGAAGATAACTAGTAGACGTATGGGAAACCCCCTCCAATAATGTTTTATACCTTCGTACCAGTGATGGTCGATTGCAGAGTGCCCTTGAGTCAGGGGGCATACGACACATATACTAGCCAGTCACCACGATTGGTGAATTACGTCAGCGTATGTCTAGCCACACATTCCCATGCGTACTACAAGATCTTTACTTGCATTTCACTTAGATGGTTAGCACCCTGTATTTATTTTCTTTATTCAGTATTTACATACATGGCATATCATTTTCTGTATCTTGTTATGTCCCACTGAGGACCTGGTTCCCTGCCAGATCTAGACGAGGCTTTCTACCCCACTATGTACGGCCCTGATCAGGAGGCCAGATGTGCTACTGAGGAGGAGCTCGAGGAGACGCCCTCAGAGTATGCTTGACCCTAGAGGCCTGCCACCAGGAGATGGAGATGTTTTGCTCAGATAGACACTGCTTAGTCTATCTGATTTTTCTGCGCTATTATCAGTTTTTGTAGTAGACTTGTATTCTCACCAGTTGTGTACTGTATCAGACTCAGTTTTATATATATTTCAGCACTTGTTTTTCTGACATATTGTTGTGGATGAGATAGTTTTACCTGTTCTATACTTGTAGTATTTTAGGACAGCGTAGCACGTCCCTTTGGGTCCATCAAAGTGGATTAAGCCCATAGTGATGTGTCAGCTGGCCAGTGACACGTGGCCTAGTTCCTGACATTTTGGGACTGGGGCGTGACACTGTCAGGTTCATGCAGACTTCATACATCAACCGTCTGAATATCTACATCCTACGGTTGCATCCTGGCCTTTCGAAGCATGGGATATGGATATCATTGGTCCTATTCACCCGTCTTCTTCCCGAGGTCACCGGTTCATACTGGCCATCACGGATTACTTCTCCAAATGGACAGAGGCGATCCCTCTTGCTGAGGTAAAGGCGTCTAATGTAATCAGCTTCATCAAGCATCACGTTATTTATCGCTTTGGGATTCCCCGAAGGATAATCCATGACAATGGTCCTCAGTTCATCAGCCAAGCGTTTCATCGATTTTGCGATAAAAATCGGATACATAATATTTCCTCTACGGCATATTATGCAGCTGCTAATGGTTTGGCGGAAGCTTTCAACAAAACCATTATCAAACTCTTGAAGAAGTTCGTCTCTTCAAACAAAATTGATTGGGATGAGAAGCTGGGCGAATGTCTCTGGGCGTACCGCACAATGGTACGAACACCAACAGGTTGTACCCTATTTTCACTGGTCTACGGGAGCGAAGCAGTTCTCCCCATTAAAATCCAGATCCCGTCACTCACGATAGCCGTGACTAATGAGCTGACTCAAGAAAAGAATGACCTGTTAAGGCTTCAAGAGCTAGAAGGATTAGACGAGAAACGCCTCCAAGCTCAACAGCGCATCGCGCTCTACCAAGCACGTATTTCCAGAGCTTTTAATCATAAAGTAAAGGAAAGAGTGTTCAAAGTCGGCGAGCTAGTTTTAGCCGTAAGAAGGCCGATGATTCTTACTCACAGGAGTAAAGGCAAATTCTAGCCCAAGTGGGAAGGCCCTTATGTGATCGAGACAACGTTCTCGAACGGCGCTTACAGGTTAGCCCAGCCTAATGGAGACCTGTTCATCGCTCCTATCAACGGTAAATTCCTGAAGAGGTACTATGCTTAAACCTCCTCTGCTCAAGTGGAATATAGCGAGAATCTCAATTCTGACCAAACTACTTCCAAAATGAAACTAGCCGGGTCATATTCTATCATGTCCGTATAACCTCTGAATAGATATGTCCTGCTAAAAGTTTATCGAGAGTCTATCACGTCCATACTACCTCTGATATCACTCTCGCCCAAACCTATCATTTACATTCCGAAATGATGGGTCCACAAAGTCAGAAAAGATTCGCTTTATTTATTCCCAAAAAGAGCATAATTACATTGGGGAAGCAAAAAGAAGAAAGGGTACATCATTGTAGGGAAGCGGTCAGATCGCGAATCAGCTGTACCAGTGCAGCTATCCTCTCATCCCTGAAAACCAAGGCATCAGCACGGGCCTGCTCCAGCCGTGCCTCGGGATTGTTCATAAAGGACAGTTTGGCCCTTGCCCGAAGAGAGCCAGCACGGGCAGCTTCTGCACGCTCCAGATCCCGTCGTACTGTGCTCAGTCGACCAGTCGCTACATCTAGACCTGCCAACGACTGAGAAGCCCACTCCTCTGCCAGAGCGAATTTTTCCTTCAACTTGCGGGCCCTCGCTACGTTCCCTTCATGCTCGGATTGGCACTTCGTCTGAAGAGCAAGAGCCTCCTCCACGACAGCTTTTCTTTCATCCATCTCCAGCTTATGTGCTTTGATGGAGTCATCTAGGCTTTCCAGCTGTTTAGTAAGCCGCGCAGTCATGAGGTCGTATCTGACTTGGACCTCAGCTTCAAGACTGCCCCGGGCCAGCTGCAAGTATTCGTTAATAGGTTGCTCCAACCCATTAACCATCGCCTCCAGGGCGTCAGCTACCCCAGAATCGCCGAACTCCCTGACCGCCCCAATCGAAAACTGGGAAGCCTTCTTCAGAAGCTCAAAGTCTAGATTCTTCGCCAGCACCATTGATATCAGCGTTTTCAAACTGGTATAAAATAGGCTTGTATACAGCTCGGTCAATGCAACCAGATCTGGTTGAACGCCAGGAGTGGCCGCGATATTAGCGAGTTCCCCTCCAGGAATGATTGCAGACGAGGTGGCCACAGCCGCCGCCTCGACGGGTGGTGCGACCGAAGAAGGTGCGACAACGATGGTCGAAGTCATCGGCATACTCGCAAGAGGTGAGGTCACGATAACGGGTTTGTCCTCCTCTTGAGGTGACGAAACTACTCCGGGCGAGCTGGCCCCCGAAGGTATTTCCTCCTCGAAGTCGAACACCTCCGTATCATCGCCAGGAGCCCGAGCAGAGCCAGAAGGCGCTTCAACGCTATACTCCCTGTTGACGCCATCCCCTGAGAAGAGGACAAGAAAGTTGATATCAATATGATGGTAATCTTTCTAAGAGGAGACATAAAGATGACATTTACCCGTAGCCAACGGAATATATGCCGCGTCTGCAGCCGATGTAGCTATATCACGCCTTAATGACGTAATACAAACTGTCATACCTGGAGAAGAAGGTGGGCCAACCGACATCGCCAGGTGCTCTACCGAGCCTTCACCAAGACGCAGTCGAGATTCGTCAGCTGGAATCTCGCTAGTCATGCTCACGGACGCGGCGGGAGTTTCATCCGTTGCTAGTCTAGGGGAAGATTCTCCCATTTGCCTCGGCCACGCAGGCGATTTCAGTCCACTACCGGAGGCAGTGGCAGCAACAGCAGCCTCAAGCAGGAGTTCTCCGGCACTGCCAGCCGAAACTAAGGGTCCCTCTCCGAAAGGCGGGGAACCTCCAATCAAAGAGACGTCCCCAACAGGAGAGACAGCAGGTTCCTCTCTAGGAGCCTCAACGCCAGGAATCCGGAGAGAACGATTAACCGTCTTCTTCTTCCTCTTGCGAGGGGAAGTCTGCTTCGAAGCAGGAGCCCTTCGCTTCCCAGAGACTGCCAAAGCCCCCGCAGGCGGAGGCACTTCGCACCTCGGCACCGACACCAGAGGCTCATCCGGAGTGACAGACTCCTCACCCTCGTCAGATGAAACCGAGGGGAATTCGACTCTTCCCCCAGGCTTGGGAGAAGGCACCCTAAAGCTTCCACGCATGTCAAAATCGCGATGGAAGGTGTTGATCGCCACGTAGAATTGAGCGTACGAATGGAGGATGCGCAGCTCCGTGGAGAGTGTGACGACCGGCACGATAAAGATTGCTCCCGTGCAGCCCATGATAAAATACTGCCATCCTCTGGCTCCATCAATGAGTCCGCCCCTGGACCTGAAGCTGGTGACGGTATTGCCCACGTGCAGCTGATCGTACCCAAACTGCCTGGCGAACCGACTGGGCAAGTAAGGCTCGAAGAAGCAATGATCTTCGCTTCTGTACAGCAAATGGGAGGGTTTGATGCAGACCAACCAATTAAAAGCTTCCGGAGAAAGATTGGTCTTCTCTCCGCCTAAATCCTCAAGCCTAATCCCCGACTGATTGCGATGCACAGAGGGGACAGTGCAGAGGAGCTTCCAGCAATGACCGAGGCTCAGCACCAGCTGACAGTCTAAAACTGTGTTCACATTCCAGAGGGAGTCCTTGTAGTTTAGCAAAAAACTCCCCCCCCCCGTGCTACTACCAGGGCCGGAAGACATCACCCGGGGGTTGTGGAGAATTAACCATCCCATCAAGTACAGGTATGGCAACTCTACCCGGGGAAAGCTACCACGCCGAGCTTCATCGATGAGTAGTCCGTCAGTCATGGCTCTCAGGCCAGCCTGTATACGGTACACCATGGCAGGGAGCAAGCCCAGTCTTGCCCCGAACACCAGACGAACGGCGGGCCACAGGATGTTCCGGTGAATGCGGTCCGCGGACGCAATATCGGGCACCACTACTCGACGCAGTCATATGGAGAGGAAACCAGCCAGCCGGGCTTCCTCAGACAAAGGCCTACGGCAGCGCCTCAAGTAACTATAGGCCTTAGTGCCTTCAGGATACTTTCCGACCCCGTCATTGAGAAACTGATCTGGAGCTTTAGCATCCTCCATAAGATCCTCGACGACCTGGGCACTAAGCACGCCCAAACAGTTCACGGGCTCATTCTTGCCCCCCGAAACTTTCTCCGACTTGGCGGCCCTGGCCCGATGGAAGAAGAGGTAGGACATCCACTTAGTGGTGTGAGCCAAATCAGAAGGCTCATCATAAAAAGCAGTGCACGCGAAGTAGTGGCACATCAGCTCCTGATACACCTCCACAACCCGAGGGTCCGAGTCCTCCAACTCCCGGTTGGTGGGAACATACTCTTCATACGGGGTATCCCCCATCGGCAGTCTCGAGATCACTGCCATTTCGTGGAGGGCCAACCCCAACTCCCCCAGTAGAGTGGCGAAGGTCCCGGTGAGCGAAATGTATCGCTCCATCAGCGCCAAAAACAGGTTAGGGTTGGGAGGCAACCCAACACTTGTCGCGGTCACAGCAGCATACAGTCCAATGACCTCCATCTCTCTCCGAAAATGCTTTAAGGCCCAGTCAACTAGGCAAGCCCATCGGAGGTTTGTTGGGGTGATCTACCCATTGCACCGAGGATTCTCCTTGGGATATACCCCCCCTCGCACCATGAAGTCGTTGCAGAAAGTCGACAATTGGACCGGCTGGATCACTGAACTGTCTTCACTCGGGACGCTGCCCGGGCACAGTCCCCTGAACAATGTCACAACGCCGGAAGGGCGGCTGACAAACAACCCCTGGTCAGCTCCTTTCAGATGAAAGATCTTCCCCGGCTTGCCGTGAAGATCGGGAGTCAGCGTCCACAACATCCTCCTGGAATGTGTGGCAGGAAAGAAAGCCGAGATGGGATAATCTCTCAGCATCGTGGGCAGATACAAGACCACACTCTCGGCAGAGAAAACCCAGGGTTCTCTCTTGGGCTTCTTTTGGGACTGTTTGTCAATCATGTCCCCAAAGAGAAAAGCCGGCTTGATGTACTGGTCCCCGTCTATGTACGTCAGGGGCTCCCCGTTAATCATGTTCAGCAACGTCCGCTCGCCCTGAGCCGATATCAAGATCTCCCTTCCTTCAGGATACTGGGATCCGGAGATAGGAAATGTCACGTGTGACAGAACCTCCAGATAGTTTGAGTGCAGCATCCCAGCAGCGGAACCCATCACCTCGGCCAGTGGAGACTCATGCAAGTTAACTACGAAAGTGCAAGAAAAATACGTCATTACAAATCTTGCAACATAAAGACCAAGAAACGACAGTCTGTGCTTTACGCCAAGACTGTACAAAATTTGGTCATTTTACGCCGGAAGTCACATCCTGAAGTGTTATTGGCGGTATATTGTCCGTGCTTTACGCCAGACTGCCAAAATTCTAGTTATTACGCCGGATGTCCCATCCACAAGCGTAAAACTAAAATTTTATAGTATACACCAAGTTTTCGGCAGTCAGAGCTTTTACGCTCAAAATTGCGAAAATATAGAGTTTTTACGCTGGCATATTAGAAATGTGGGCGTAAAAGATGAAAATGTCTCCGTGCGTCATCTTCCTCAAAGAGGCTATCAGCACAGAAGACGACCTAGTGCGGTCACGTTCAACGTGTGCGAAGGATTTTTCGTCATTTTTCGTCATCCCAAAGGCTGTACCTCTAAGGCCGGGTGCGCTACTCGTCGGCAAGATGCTTCGCTCAGAAGGAAGTTCACCTTGCCCGACCGAAGACTCTCTCGCTGGGGCAAAAAAACAAGAAGAAGAGCCTGTACTCTTTCCCTTAGTGGAAGGGGTTTGTTTCGGCGCCATTTCTGAAAACTCGGAGTGCTCGGAGAAAGAACGAGGGGAAAAACACAAACAATCGAAGGCTCTCTTTCGCAGAAGACGGATAAAAAGTTTTTCTCTCAAAAGTTTGGGATATATATAGAGTTCGGGTCGACTCCTCGAATCCTTGGACGGGCTCCTCGAAACTCCAACCAAATCTCACAATTAAATATTTGGTTATGATTGGGTACTACGTCAGCCCACTACTCTCGAAAGACGGACAGTCAGCAAATTCGAAGAGTTTTTCGTGCGAAAGCAGGTCAGCGGTTCCTATGCTAAAGAGATTTCTACGCTCGACAGCAACAGATCTACGGTTTTACGCTCGCAAGCTACAAGTCTATGATTTTATGCCCGGATGCCTTTGTGCTCGGTAGCTTTTATGCTCGAGAGGCTACAAACCTACGACTTTATGCTCAGCAGATACCAAATCGATGATCTCACGCTCGATGGTATTTAGTTTACGCTCGGAGGCAACAGATCCGCAACCTTACGCTCGGAAGATTTCTTTTTCACAGGCTACAAATCTACAGTTCTACGCTAAGGAGCTTTCTACGCCCGACAGCAACAGATCTACGGTTTTACGCTCGCAAGCTATCAGTCTATGGTTTTATGCCCGGATACCTTTGTGCTCGGTAGCTTTTACGCTCGAGAGGCTACAAACCTACGACTTTACGCTCAGCAGCTACAAATCTACAATTTCACGCTCGGTGGCTTTCTACGCTCAATAGACTACGAACTCAGGATTTTCAGCTCATCTACACTACGGATCTCTGACTTTCCGCATATTCGAACAGTTTTCGAGGCGGTTGATTACAGGAGTTCACACAGAAGATACTCCTTCTTGACCTCAACATATCCCAAGTACCCGAAGCATACAGAGTTCAAACATTGAGAAATTACTCTTCTCGGGTCAATTGGAGGTTCATCCAGACTCCAGTCTGAATATCTCGTCTATCAAGATGGCAAACTCAGTTTGACAGCCATTCATCGACCCTGTTCCAAGGGATTTTCGAGAAGTCATTCTTGAAGACAAAGTCTGAACAAAAATTCTGTTCATCAGAAGTAAAAACTCTATGCGGTTCCTCAGTCCTAGCAGCAGGACAGTTCTAAATGTTCAAAATGCTAAACAGCGTTCTATGGACTATTCGCTATGCATAAAGGACAGGGCCTAAATACTCTTTCTATCAGAGTCGGCGTAAAGAATCAGACGTGTCGAAGCTACACATATTCAGACTTCACAGCAACGTATGGCAAAACGATCATATGCAGAGAAGAAAGACGATTTTATTAAAGATTAAAGTCATGATTACATATGAGGGAAATCCTGTCTACAAAGGGGTTTTTTCTTCATTTTTATGATTACATATGAGGGAAACTCCGTCTACAAAGGATTTCCCCATCATCGTCTGAAGGCCGCCCCAGAATCTGTTCTATCGGGTTCTCGCATCGGTGCAGGTCTTCCTCTTCTTCCATGGCAGTTCATCGACCACCACAGTCATGAACAAGAAGATCGATGGCGGGAGAATACAGAGTTGGGGCTTGCATAAATAATGCAGATCCCATGCTCCGTACGCCAAGACTGATCCAGTTGAGGCTTCTTTAAAGCCCAACTCAATCGAGAACAGCAGTTACAGTTTGTCGGCTCTTGTCCGCGGAGGTCTCAGGAGGAAATATACAGTCGGCAAGCTGTATGGTCTAATACGACCCTTCCCTTCTCCTGGAAGAACCGCCATATAAATTTGCTGATTATCCCGAGCAAGGGAGGCTAAGATATCCTTCCATGATCCATCGTTGCAGTGGACACTTGCTCAAAGACGCCGTCTTTTTCGGCTCCTTACACGCTGGAAGGACATGATCTCCTTCTTCCTCAGGTCGACCCGACGAACTCCGGCGATCATCTCTGTGTGGTGATGGAAATGTGGAGAGAACAGGTTAACTCCCCCCAGCCTTTTTATAGGCAAAAAAGGTCACACCGGTCCCCAATAAATCTGCCATAAAGTCAGCATCGACCGTTTCAATGCTCCATTCAGAAACGTTTCGAGTTACGAGGAGCGGTTCATGCTTCATTCAAAGCGTTCCAAATTTTGAGGAATTTGAAAGCTTTGAAGGAGGTCTTGTAGAAGCATGAAAAATACGCTGGATGGCTATACACAGCATATTGGTGCAGAGCAGCGTAAGCAGAGGCCTTCAGAGCCATCAAGCGTGCAACAGAGCTTTTTTTGCTAAACACAGCGTAAAATATTAAAAGCTCAAAAGGCCATCCGCGTAAGGCAGCACGTCCAAACCGCTTCAGCATAAACAGGGCGCTTCATCGCCTCCAGGGCGTAAAACTCATCCTCTTTCAAACGCAGCATTGAGGTGTACAAGAGACGCTTCGTATTCTCCGAAGTGAACCTGTCAGACCCTACAATGAACCAGTCAGATCCTGCAATGAACCTGACGTCTGGACTTCGGACAAAGGGATACGGCTCGACTACCCAGACGACGGCTATAATGATGGCACAGCACTGCGACCCAGGCTATCATTTACCGCCATCTCCTTTGCGTAAATTGCTTTTACGAGCACGAAGGGATACGCTGCCTTATTTTACACAGGCAGACATGAGCTGTTTACGTTCTGCAGTAGACAAACCGCCTGCCACATCAAAAGCTGCACTCCGTACGGGGCTCAAGGCACGTCTTCGCGTCCAATGCACAGAGCGATGACAGTTGCTCGAGGCACGTCTCTACGTCTAATGCACAGAGCGGTGACAGTTTCTCAAGGCACGTCTTTGCGACTGATGCGCAGAAGAGGTTGCAGACCTTTAAAAACATGCCTCCACATTTAATGCACAGGATGGTGGCAAATCTCGGCATTTAATGCAAGAGATTTGATTATATCTTCAAAAGCCGTAATTTTGGCTAAGACGTCCACATCAGCACTCTGGCACGGTACGCAGCGACTTCTACGCCCATCCAGCTCCTGTGCTCGCTCGGCCTCTATGACCGCTCGGCTTCAACGCCCATTCGGCTTCAACGCCCACTCGGCCTCTATGACCGCTCGGCTTCAACGCCCATTCGGCTTCTACGCCTACTCGGCCTCTATGACCACTCGACTTCTACGCCTGCTCGGCTTCAACGCCCATTCGGCTTCAATGCCCACTCGGCCTCTATGATCGCTCGGCTTCAACGCCCATTCGGCTTCTACGCCTACTCGTCCTCTATGACCGCTCGGCTTCTACGCCTGCTCGACCTCTATGACCACTCGGCTTCTACGCCTATTCGGCTTCTATGCCGGTTTGATAACTATTTGGCCTCTATGCCATGGTGACAGACATTTGGCTTCTATGCCAACCTCTTCTACACAATGGATACCTACCTACGTGGCTTCTACACCGTAATCTTCGTAGCGATTATACGCGTTTTGTCCCTTAGTTGGACCCGCGTCACACGCTCATTCAAAGGATCATCTATACGCAGGCATTGGTTACTTTAATCGTTGTGTAAAAGGGTGATGTACTTTCCACTCCTCGGTTTCTACACCGACGGAGTGGTCACTGTCACTAAAACTCTATAAATAGAGACCTCTATCAATGAGGAACAAGGTCGACAAATTGGAAGGTCGAAAAATTGGTCAAGAATACCAATATCAGATCCAAGGTCGAACTTCCAAGAAAGATCGAACCAGAGGTCAAGAGAGAGAGAGAGAGAAGAATCCGAAGCTCAGGCAAAGAGTAGGGATCGACGACTTTGGTATCGTGCATCCACCCTCTTCTGCAACCTTCGAAGCTGCTTCCTGTCTTCTACGGCACTTCTTCAACATCGTGTGGTCCAAGGGCTAAAGTGATCGACTGCAGATCAGACACCTATAGCAATATTTATCCAGATTAAATAAATTATACTCTCATATCCTCGTATAGGATTAAATTGTACAAGTTTGTTTGTAAATCAAAGAAGGCGGGTTTCGTATAAACCCCATCCTGAATATATTTTCATTCTTTCGTTTAATACCACAAACAACACTCCTTGAGCGTCTCCTTCTGCCGGGCCTTCTCGAGCTGGTATGACGACTGGTCGAGGATGGTGACGTTCTTGGGTTCCACATGCTAGACGATCCCGAGAGTCGTGAACCCGATCCTTCTGCTTGTGCTGGATGAACCTGGGCTGGGACACCGACCGGGACGAGGAAAGGCTGCACCTTGCCGGCGTGAAGCTCCCCCTGGCGGCGAGCGGGACGAACCCAGCCTGGAAATGGTCTTTCTTCCGCGGAGCTGGGGGAGCTGAGGAAGGAGACCCTCGCCTGAGGGGGGTCTCAGATCCGGCGAGCATCGAGGAGACCATGGTCGGTGATGGGATGATCCTGAGAGCAGCAGAGTTAGGGCTCCAAGACCTGGATCTTGGCGTCGTGGGTGGGAGGAGGACTTCGGACCTGCCGTCTCAGGTTGAGGTCGACGACGAGTGTGGGAGGGGGCGCTAGGCCTCGTACTTGATCAGGGTCTCGTCGGTCAGGTGGAACCACGCCTCCTCCAATGAGAAATTGCCACCGTGATGGAGGGAGTAGAAGATGGCGAAGGCTGGGAGGAGTTCAACTGAAGGCCGGGGTCGGGTTGTGGGCTCGTCGTGGGGTGGCCGTGAGGTAGCTCGACCGGAGTAAGCCGGTTCGACAGCGGCTCGTGGGGAAGCTCGACATGGAGGAGGAGTCGAGTCAGGAGGTCAGGTTACGGGAATGGTGGTGGTGTGATCGGATGAGCTCGCCGGAGATGGGTGGTTCTTCCAAGAAGAAGAAGAAGAAAGAAAGAAGAAGTAGGCTACGTATGGAGAGGAGGGAAAGAGAGAGAAATGGGGGGTTCCCCAAATGTGGGGATTAGGGCCTGCTTGGGATGTGTGCATTGATGAGACATTAAATAGGGGAGTGGTATGTTGGATGGAGGGTGATGGTGAATCCTAATTTGAATGGAGGGTGGAGATTTGTCATGAAGAAAAATTAATTTCTTCTTGAAGGGTGGTGAATGGATGGGTGAAATTAGGACCCCATTTTGTGACTCCTTTGCTCATGGCCAATAGGGTGATGACACATAAATTTATTAATTACAACTTAGCCCCTTAAATTCGGGAATTTGCACGAACACATAAAATGACGCTAAAATTATGGAGAAAATTGTGTTTAGTAATTTTCATGTTGAGAGGGTGTTGTGCGTTAGGAACGGGTTTAATGTTATGGCCATCGGGATTAATTAAGGATTAAAATAGAATTAGGCAAAATTTGTATCCCCGATTTAAATATAATTAAAGTGTCCCGCGCTTTTAATTTAAATGGGGGCACTTGGGATCAAAATTCGAAAATGACACAAAGGCCAAAAATGGTGGGGGCTTGGAGTCAGTCTTGGACCCTTTAGTTGGTCCGGCTTAACGGGTTAGGTTGGTATCTCAAAATTTAGGGTAACGACACAAGTGTCCGACACGGAATTAAATATGGATTACGGTTTCAAAAAATTGGGCAATTAATTTAGAGCACAACAAAAACTGATTTTAAGAGACGAAAAAGTTCAGTACCTAATTTGGCGGGTCAAGTCAGAAGTACAATAATTGAACGGAATTTATGGGCTGATATTGGGCTCTGATTAATTTAGGAATGATAGGGCGCGCCAAGGGTTTTAATTAAATAAAATAAATACCAGATAAATTTATCTCCACTCTAAACCTCGACATCTACTACCAAAACCAAAATTTTCCAAATACACCCTAACTATCTATAGAATATCTCGAGGGGGTTTACATTCTTCCCAACTTAGAAAAATTTTGTCCCCGAAATTAAAAGTAAGGAACGATACTAGCTACAAGAATTTAAAGAAAACTGGTAATCAATTATGGTACGGAAATTCGTACCCCGATCCTCAAATAAATACAAAAAATGCTACCGAATATACGCTGCCACATATCTCCTCAACTGCGATACGTAAAATACGACATGTACTCCCTCTAATGATGGAGGCAATGCAAGACGGTAAGCCACTTCGCCAACTCGTTCCAAGATGTCAAAAGGTTCGATGTACCTTGGACTCAGCTTGCCTCTGCCTTCGAATCTGATGGTACCACGAGTGGGCGATATCCTCAAAAATATATGGTCACCCTCCTTGAATTCCAATGGCCTGCGGTGCGAATCTGCCCAGTATTTCTGTCTGTCCTGTGTTGCACGCAGGTGGCTCTGAATCTGCTTGACCTTCTCTACTGTCAGTGTCACCAACTCTGGACCAAATATCTGACGCTCTCCCATGTCACTCCAACAAACTGGCGACCTACATTTCCTGCCGTACAGTGCCTCATAAGGTATCATCTGTATGCTGGCCGGATAACTATTGTTGTAGGAAAATTCCACCAAGTGTAGGTGGTCCTCCCAAGATCCTCCAAAATCAATCATGCACGCTCTCAACATATCCTCTAATATCTGTATCGTGCGCTCTGACTGACCATCAGTCTGGGGATGATATGCAGTGCTGAACTTGAGACGAGTTCCTAGGCTCTCCTGCATACTCCGCCAAAAAGGTGACGTGAATCTGGAATCTTGGTCCGATACGATGCTGACAGGCACTCCATGTAACCGTACTATCTGCCTCATATACATGTCAGCTAATATCTCTATGGACTGCCCAACTCTGAAGGGCAAGTAATGTGCAGACTTTGTGAGTCTGTCTATGACAACCCAAACTGCATCCTTTCCGCTAGGGCTCCGCGGAAATCCTGTGACGAAGTCCATGGTAATGTGTTCCCACTTCCACTTGGGAATGGGAAGCGGCTGCAATAGTTCTGCAGTCCTCTGATGTTCCGCCTTGACTTGCTGACAAACTATCATTTCGCCACGAATTCTCGAAATTTCTTTCTTCATACCATGCTACCAATAATGTTGCCTCGAATCTCGGTACATCATCGTGCCCCCGGGATGAATGGAATAAATTGAGCTATGTGCCTCGGTCATTAACTCTTGGCGTAGCTCGCCACTCGGAACATATAGGCGATCTCCGCACCTCAACGTTCCATCTTTATGAATCCTGAGTCCCGTCTGCATGTCGGCCTCTGTCCTTTCTCGCAATCGTCTAAATATCGTATCTGTAGGCAAGGCTGCCTTGATCCTCTCAATGAACCTCGAGACTGGTCATCTGTCCATCCATGCTTGGCAATACATTCTCAATCCTGAGTTCCTGAAAATCCTCTAATCATCTGGCGATGAGTCGTAAGCTACATTCGCCTTGCCAGGGTGGTACTGCGACTTGATTTTATAATTTGTCATCAATTCCAGCCAGTGTCTCTGTCCCATGTTGAGCTCCTTCTTTGTGTAGGCATACTTCAGACCTTTGTGTTCTGTATAAATCTCAACACGCTCTACATAAGGGTAGTGTCGCCATAGCTTTAGTGTAATATTACTGCAGCTAGCTCTAGACTATGCATCGGATAGTCCTTCCCATGAACTCTCAGCTGTCCTGATGCGTAGACTATCTATTCCATCTGAACATATCTCATATTTGCGGAGCTTGGCGTACTGCCTTTCTGTCTCAACATCTCCAATACGATCCTGAGATGTCTCTCATGCTCCTCCTAACTCTTGGAACATACCAATATGCCATCGATAATTATCACCACGATCTTATCTAAGTACTGGTGGAAAATACTGTTCATTAGGCTCATACTTACTGATAGCGCGTTGGTTAAACCAAACGGCACGACTAAAAACTCATAGTGGCCATACTTCGTCCGAAAGGCCGTCTTCGGGATGTCCTCTTTCTGTACCTTGACCTGATGATAACTGGATCTTAGATCGATCTTCATAATACATATGTGCCACTTAGCTGATTCAAATTAATCTTCGATGCGCGTCAAGGGTACTTGCTTTTTATCGCTACGGCCTTTAATGCCCTATAATCGTTATGCAACGTACCGCCCCATCCTTCTTTGGTATAATAAGATGGTTGCTTCTCATGGAAAATACTAGCCCAACCGAAACCCTTGTCTAAGAGATCCTCCACGATGGACCTTCAACTCAACCAACTCTATCGGTGCTACTCTGAAGACGGGAAAGTAACTGGCTCGGCTCTTGGAGTCAACTCTGTAACCACTCTTTCTGTCAGGTGGCATGCCCGAAAGATTCTCTAGAAACACATCCTCAAACCCTGATATAATACGGGGGTACACTGGTTCACCTTTTGCAATGTGTGACTCTAAAGTAGATGAGCACCATACTCCCGGCTCCCTGGAACTCAGGTAATCTGGTGGTCTAATTAATGTAATCCCGTCGACAACTCTCGCGTCGCGTGGTATTGGCTCAACCAATCCATTCATAGGTCATAGTCTAGACTAAACCTCAAAATAATTCTCCTGTTCTGTTTCCAAAAAAAAAAATCTCCCCTGCCTAAAGTATAATTTCTCTTCTCCTCAAATTTTCCCTAATATTTTTATTCCTCGAGTTTCTTCTTTTCATTATTTATCTCTCCAAGTCGTATAGTACTATAGTGGTATCACTCAAGCACATACTAAAATTTCTGGTATTAGATCATCATCTTCCAAGTGAGAGCTTGAAATTTTATCTCCTCTAGTCCATAATGTCATTCCTGGTATTGCTATCATATACAACCACTAGTTTCCATCATCAGGCTATGCATTTCCCTAAATTATTCTAGGTCATGATCAACAATCCTTCCATCTCTTAGTACTTCCAAGATCACTGCTACCTCAAGTACGGGTAGGGAACTACTGGGTCCAACTCTCTTGCCAACCTTCCACACTAGTTCTAGAATCCAAAGAACCCATTAATCTATCCTGATAAGGTAACAATCTTCTCCGAGAAAGGTATACGAATTCTATCTTCTGTCGTCTGGTCTTCGATCTTCTTCTGGAGGGAAGTCATCAGTCACAAGCATTCGTCTCCCCGAATAATAGGGGACGAGAAACAAGGATAGCAATATTGACGAAGATTGAACGAATGCAAAGTGGAAGTCCAAGGGCGATAATCACATACAAGGAGTTTTAAAATCGATTATGGATTAAGGTCCTATTCATCAATCATAACATCTATTCCTAATTTGTAGGCTCGCTTGGCACAGTCAGGTGACCAAGACGATTTAAATCGGACCTGCATGGGCCACCACAAAAATATGTCACGCCCCGGTCCCAAAATGCGTAGGACCAGGAATACATGACACGCCAGCTACGCATTCGACCAGACTCTGGTCTGACTCGAATATGTATAAGCTGTAAAATAAAGGGCACAATCTAGATATCCTCATAAATGTAAACCTCTATGTCTCAATCCACAATGAAAATCAGTATACAAGAAAGAGCTATATGTGCTAGAGTCGGCCGCCCAATAACACACTAACTCGAATAGACTCGAAAAAAAGTATGAGTCTATAAAAACTAGGCTACAATAGCAGATGAAATAAATAATATAAAATAACTATAATGTCGGTAGATATATGTGAGTACCTGGTATAATGCACGCAAGACATACAACTCCAACAGCAACTCCCAATGCTCCGTAATCATCTATGCTGCAAAACTGGCAGGGAACCAGATCCTCAGAGGGACGTAACAAGGTACCGAAATACAACTTGCCAAGTAAACAGAAAGTACAAGTGCAACAACAGGGTACTCTATCATAACCAAACAAGTGTGACACAGTTTAAAGACAACGTTTGACGCGTGGGCTTTCTAAAATAAAATCGTAGCTCCGGACACAGAAACACACGGCACGTACCGCAGCTCCGGGCAAAAAGTCACACGGGTGAAACAGCTACACTAGATACAGGTATCACTACAAAATACTACATATATATAAGCACGTGCAGAGTAGCCCAAACGTCTAGTAACTGTCTTCCCCTTCCCAAGCGGTCAACGATTGTGTGCTGAACCTGAACCTCTATCTAACAGTCTCGACACACGGAAGATAACTCAACAGATGCGACCCTAAGGTCGTCCCAGTCTCTGGTCATGATGTCAGTATCAGGATACAGGAATCTGGCATGATCACAGTGTATGAGTGTGTCCTGGGGTATCGATATACTCAGGTACATGTATCGAGGTACTACAAAGTATCTAACAATTATTCTAAGATATTACGATGAACGTCAGCACCCGGTTGTGAATCGGATGCGAAGTATCGAACGTCAACTTAATTACGTGCATAATGTACATAAAGAAACAATAAATAACTGTACTCTAAAATACAGGGTGGCAAGGTACACTTGCCTGCGTGTGGCTGCTGATGTCGGGGATCTGGTACCGCGTCCAAGTCCACAGATCCCGCAGTACCTAGAGACGAGATACAAGCTTAAATCAATAACTATCAACAGACAAAATTAAAGATGCGACATACGTCTTATCATATGCTACAGTCTCAGTTACAACTCACCTAGACACGAAGCTAGAGGGTTGTCCAAGGTTGGCTAAAGGTATGTTATATCTAATCTGATTAATCACCTGTATAAAGATCATCAGACAAAATCCTCAATCTCACTATATTCATCACAATGTTAAGTAGTTCAAGTATGTTTAATCCTCCAATTTTTTTCCTGGTCTTCACAGAAGTTATCCCGCATATTTAAATATGTCATCCTCGAAATAAACAATTATTATTTACTAAGCTTTCCATATTTATCAATGGGTTGATATCACCCCACAATTTTTATAATAGTTAACTAGCTCCTCAATGACAATTAATGTTTTAATATCCTCAGCATCATTCCATAACAAGTTAAATCCCCTCATCCACAATGACCAATTGCATTTGATAATTAAATAACTCCCAAAGTCTCGTATGAACTTTTAACCCTAACTCATTATATTTATCATTTAACCATCAAAGTAGATATTTCGTCATAATAAACCATAAAATTCCTTGTATTCACTTACCCTCAATTTCATGTAATAACCCTAAAATCTCTACTTAACATTTAACCATAAATTTCCTATTATACTTACGAAATAAAATCCTAAAATCTCACGTGCAAATATAAGCTCTAAACTCAAAATATAACCATCAATTAATACTAAACTAAACACAACAAAACATAACACAAAATACAACACAAAGAGAGGGGAAGTGCTCACCTAGGCGGCGGCACGATGGCACGCCGGGGTGGTAGCCCGGAGTGAGGTCGACAACGAGGTGGGAGGAGTGTTGGTTGACAGAATCTATGGCGAACGGAAGGTCCTCGGCATTGCCTTCGACATTGGTACACTCCTTGAGCGTCTCCTTCTGTCGGGCCTTCTCGAGCTGGTATGACGACTGGTCGAGGATGGTGACGTTCTTGGGTTCCACATGCTAGACGATCCCGAGAGTCGTGAACCCGGTCCTTCTGCTTGTGCTGGATGAACCTGGGCTGGGACGCCGACCGGGACGAGGAAAGGCTGCACCTTGCCGGCGTGAAGCTCCCCCTGGCGGCGAGCGGGACGAACCCAGCCTGGAAATGGTCTTTCTTCCGCGAAGCTGGGGGAGCTGAGGAAGGAGACCCTCGCCTGAGGGGGGTCTAAGATCCGGCGAGCATCGAGGAGACCATGGTCGGTGATGGGATGATCCTGAGAGCAGCAGAGTTAGGGCTCCAAGACCTGGATCTTGGCGTTGTGGGTGGGAGGAGGACTTCGGACCTGCCGTCTCCGGTTGAGGTCGACGACGAGCGTGGGAGGGGACGCTCGGCCTCGTACTTGATCGGGGTCTCGTCGGTCAGGTGGAACCACGCCTCCTCCAACGAGAAATCGCCACCGTAATGGAGGGAGTAGAAGATGGCGAAGGCTGGGAGGAGTTCAACTGAAGGCCGGGGTCGGGTTGTGGGCTCGCCGTGGGGTGGCCGTGAGGTAGCTCGACCGGAGTAAGCCGGTTCGACAGTGGCTCGTGGGGAAGCTCGACATGGAGGTGGAGTCGAGTCAGGAGGTCAGGTTGCGGGAATGGTGGTGGTGTGATCGGATGAGCTCGCCGGAGATGGGTGGTTCTTCCAAGAAGAAGAAGAAGAAGAAGAAGAAGAAGAAGGAAGGAAGAAAGAAAGAAGAAGTAGGCTACGTATAGAGAGGAGGGGAAGAGAGAGAAATGGGGGGTTTCCCAAATGTGGGGACAAGGGCCTGCTTGGAATGTGTGCATTGATGAGACATTAAATAGGGGAGTGGTGTGTTGGATGGAGGGTGATGGTGAATCCTAATTTGAATGGAGGGTGGAGATTTGTCATGAAGAAAAATTAATTTCTTCATGAAGGGTGGTGAATGTATGGGTGAAATTAGGACCCCATTTTGTGACTCCATTGCTCATGGCCAATAGGTTGATGACACATAAATTTATTAATTGCAACTTAGCCCCTTAAATTCGGGAATTTGCACGAACACATAAAATGACGCTAAAATTGTGGAGAAAATTATGTTTAGTAATTTTCATAGTGAGAGGGCGTTGTGCGTTAGGCACAGGTTTAATTTTATGGCCATCGGGATTAATTAAGGATTAAAATAGAATTAGGCAAAATTTGTATCCCCGATTTAAATAGAATTAAAGTGTCCCGCGCTTTTAATTTAAATGGGGGCACTTGGGGTCAAAATTCGAAAATGACACAAAGTCCAAAAATGGTGGGGGCTTGGAGTCAGTCTTGGACCCTTTAGTTGGTCCGGCTCAACGGGTTAAGTTGGTATCTCAAAATTTAGGGTAACGACAGAAGTGTCCGATACGGAATTAAATATGGATTACGGTTTTGGAAAATTGTGCAATTAATTTAGAGCACAACAAAAACTGATTTTAAGAGACGGAAAAGTCCAGTACCTAATTTGGCGGGTCAAGTCAGAAGTACAATAATTGAACAGAATTTATGTGCTGATATTGGGCTCTGATTAATTTAGGAATGATAGGGCGCGCCAAGGGTTTTAATTAAATGAAATAAATACCAGATAAATTTATCTCCACTCTAAACCTCGACATCTGCTACCAAAACCAAAATTTTCCAAATCCACCCTAAGTATATATAGAATAAATCGAGGGAGTTTACAGTTAAACCCTAACTTTGGTCCAAAAAAAGTCAACTTTACGGATTTGTGATCCGTGGCACGCAAATCGAGGCAATCCGTTGACCAAAAAGTCAACCAACTCAAATCCTTGATTTGTGTGTAGAATTCTATAGATTTCAGTGTTACATGAACACCGGAATCGATGATTTCATAAAATCATAAGTCGATAAAGAGTTATGGCCACAAGGGCGTACAAATGATAATTTTTTTGTGGTTTCCTATTTATGTCTACATTGTACAAATTTTACAGTAGATTAAACTTATATGTTAAATTCTGGAAAAATAATTTTATGGAATTTCATCATGTCAGCTTTTTGAAACTTCAAACAACTCATAATTCTGAGTTCGGGATCTCCCAAAATCTCAAAAATACCGAAATACGTCTGATTTCGGACAGCTGGCACTTTTAGAATTTTCTGGAAAAATAGTTTCAGAAATTATTAAAATAATTTATATATTCAAAAAACTAACCTTGATATGGTTCTAACAAAAAAATTGGAGTGCGTTTTGAGTCCGGAGCTAGGAGATATCGTCTTTTTAACTCGGCATAACTACTAGAAAATGAGGCTGAATTTATGACGAATTTTGACTGTTTTTGGACGAAAAAGAGAGGAGTTTGGGGAAGAAAAATATGAAAGATGAGTTTATTTCATAAGTCTAATAGGTATTTATAATGGTGGAGACTATTTAATTGAATACGACTAGGATTGGCTAATTTGGATATGATTATGATCAGTTTAAATAAGGATATGATATGCATGAAGTTGCTTTCCTAGTAGACTCAGGATTTGAATTAGTTTAAAATATAGTTTAAATTTATCTCAATAATTTATAATCTTAAATAGAATTAAAGATAATACAAATAATTTATATATAATCTTATTAATATCTATTAATACTAAATTAGCATGTATCTAATATAAAGACTATATATATCCAAATAAATCATAAATAATTCTAAAAATCCAAATAAATTCCTTAAAATTCTAAATAAATTACAGAAAAATATATTTAAATATTTTAACCCTAAATTAAATATTTGGTAGTAACAACATGCAAGTATGGTCTCATAGTAAATCATGAAAGTTCTAAAAAAATATGTATCCTAGGTTTTAATTACCAAAAATTCTAGAAAAATCTCCAAAAATCTAAAATAGCCTAAAAATAATTCTAAATAAATATGTATATAAGTAAATATATCAAGAAATTTATTTTCTAATTAACTAAGAGAATATTCTAAAAAAATTTAACATCTATAATAAATATAATAATATAAAATACGCATAAAATAACTATTTTGGTTGAGGGG
Source organism: Iris macrosiphon (assembly GCA_036927795.1). Classification (NCBI taxonomy): domain Eukaryota; kingdom Viridiplantae; phylum Streptophyta; class Magnoliopsida; order Asparagales; family Iridaceae; genus Iris; species Iris macrosiphon. The sequence goes on along the minus strand of JAYESA010000018.1, from coordinate 40,986,032 downwards.
GTTTACAATCTACCCAACTTAAAAGAATTTCGTCCTCGAAATTAAAAATAAGGCATGATTTGCTAAATCCTTCACAATCGTATATAAGGCTAGTCAATCGCAATCTCTTCCAAAAATTTAAATAACAAAATCTATTCAAATCTATCGCGATCACTTCAAAACTAGAATAATTATTGTTCAAATCAAAATTTAACCAATCATAATCTCTTCTCGATTTTTAAACAATCAACATCCAAATCTAATTCAAATATATAGGGAATCCCACATCAAAATTTATATCACAATTTCCAACTATCATAATTTTCTCTAGACTTTGAACAATACACAATTCTAATCAAAATCTTATTCCTATTCTCAACTTATGAATTTCGTACTCTTCAAATTTTAAATTCAATTTTCATCCTCAATATTTCAAATAGGTGATCCAACAATCAAAATTCAACTTTTAATTCAAATTATAAAATTTTAAATCAAATTCACCAATTGTTCAAGTCTAAAATTCTATATTTATCCTCAAAATTTAAATCGATAATTCAACATTCAATATTCAAAATTTAAATTATGTGCTCAAGTTATAAATATTTGGTCGGCAATATCAAGATTTCAAAATTCATTAAATCCTTATCATCTTAATCATTCTTCAAAAAAATTCCAAAATTAAAATGACTTAAATCTCTCAATCTAATATTACTTAATCACAATCTAAAAAAAAATTTACCTCAAGTTGACAATACAACTTCTACCCAACTTAAAATTTACTCATCTATCACATAAGGCTATACATTTAAGAAAAACTTCCTCAAATTATTTAATCGTGTTATTCAATCCTCAAACACAAAAATATCTCACATGTTTTATGCCCTTAATTACAAAAGATAGTTACCAAGTAATGTGATTGGCCTATGGGGTATATCTAGTACTCTCCGTGTATCAAACTTATACCAAGCACGAACGTTTGTCTTTCCGAAATAGGAAAAGACGGAGAACAATAATAAAGAATTCAAGAAGGAGGTGATAGAATACAAGTACGGGGTTCAAGGCGATTAAAGAATTCAAAAGGGAGTTGTCAAGGTAGTTGTAGATTAAAATCTTATTTGTTAAATTTCTATTCACTGTTCATATCAGAACAGTTATGTATATGACATGATATGCTCTGACCTGTCTAGAGGGCAAGTATATTCGTCTAACAAGCTGAGTCAACTATATCTCAATCCACGTAAAGTAGTTATACGAAGAGCGAACCAAGCGCACTAAGGTTAGCTAGACTATAATACACTGATTCTAATTAGACAATGTATTAGTGTGGTTGATCAGACCCCAATAATACGTATGTCATAAACAAGCTCGATAAAAGAATAAGCTTGCAAAACTAGGCTATAATAGCAGCATAGGTCGAGGTAGTTCAAAAAATATAAGTACGCAAGATTATGATGAGGGAAAGGTACATAATAATTCAAGTTCATCAAGAAGATAAGACTCGTCTAATGTTGTGCCTCTATAGTTGCCATACTAACTCCTTGTCTAAGTCTCTAGTGTACCAAATGGGGGTATGGGCCTCTAAGTTCTACAGTCAAGATAAACACTATCTTCATATAGTTGATGTCATTTAATTACACTTCATTAATGGGTCAAAAGGACTATGGGATACTAGGTTGTGAGGCATACTACCCAACTTAAAAGAATTAACTAATATTATAACTGTCTTATGGGGATAAAGTAGAAACTCTTGTTGGGGTACACGAGAAAAAGATCTTGGTACTTATTAGGGTATCCTATTGCATTATAAAACTCCATAGGTAATGGACATCTTAAGTCTCAATCATAGTGCTTATAGAACAAAAGTGTTAATATTAAGAATGGAGAAGTTACTTGATCTCAAGTGAAAGAGGATATAACCTGTATTGAGATATGGATACAAATTACATGATTTAAAACTAAAGTGTAATCATAAAATCATAATCTAAATGAATAACTCAAACTATCAAGCACATAATTTCAAAATTTAAGATTACAACTATAATCCTAGCAAACTATATATCCTAACATAAAAGGAATCACTTCGCCTACAATCAGAATGGTTAGGTAGCACGAATTAAAAGATGAAGGAAAAAAAATTTAGCCATCGCATAAAAAGCGAGCGTTAAGGTTTCGGAGGAACAAAATATAAAATTAAATAGGGAGACTCTTGATAATATCATGGTTTCCTAAGAAAATATGGTATGCTAATCTCTGTGTTTGAGGTATGATTAAGAAAAATATTCTATTCATTACTCTTGGCTTTCTAAGGTACTGTTCTACTAATATCAAGACAAGGATCTAAATTTATAGTTCTCTAATATTATCTTACTATGAAAGTTAGGTTTAGTCCTAATATTCAACCTTGAATTTCTATTGGTTCCTTAATACTAGGGTCAAACAATATGGTCAGTTTCTAACTAACCCTAGTAGTGTCTATACTACTCTCAAGTCCTTCATAAATATATCAAGGGATCGTGGTCAATTAATCTACAGGTAAGGGATGCTAGGGTTCATTAGGTATTCTAAACTTAGTGATGTGCCAATATTCTAGTTGTATTCTTAGTAGAAATGTTACCCTAATTATCATCCTAACAACAAGGATTCCTATATTCTAGCAGAAGGCTATACTCAAAGAACTATTAGGAAAGTACATGAATCAAGCATGATGCAATTATTTAAATAGAACGGATTGGAAGGAAGGTGAGTCATAGTCAAATGTGGATGAGATCTTATACTCTAATCCTATTTGCAGGCTTGCTCGGTACAGTAACGTAACCAAGACAATATACTCTCGACTTGCATGGGCTACCACTAAAAACATGTTATGTCCCAGTCCCAAAATACGTAGGACTAGGAACACGTAAGCATGCCAGCCGTATGTATATAGCAACTCCAATATATAGAAACCATAACACATATGTATGTTGTATTATGAACAATAAATCACAAGTGGTATATAATTATCATAAGTCACAGGACATAACTAAATCTCATCCACAAAAATAATCATAAAGAAATGAATAACCAATCAACTATATACTAAATCAAGTATAAGATGCTTGATAAGAATAAGTAGTTGGGTGGAGACAAATCCATTACCAAACTAGAATATAAGAGAAACAAAATAAGATCATCAGCTAATGATCAGAGAGGCTCGAAGAGAAGACCTCCTCGAAAAAGAACTAAGTAGTAAGTCATGATTCGTGCTCCTGCGAATAGTCATGATCGTCTATACCTGGAAAGGGACCAGGTCCTCAGAGGGACGTAACAAGATACATAGAAGCATGCCAATAAAGTACTGAAAAATAACACAACCAAGGGTCGCCAAACCATCTATGTGAATGCAATTTGAGAACTTTCCAACACGTGGGCTATCTGGCCAAAATGGGATTGGCATGATTCTTTTGGAGATTCAGGGGCCTAAAAAGCATGATGTCTTTTGAACGTCAGAGGCCGCCTGATAATAATAATAATATATATAGTGCTCATCATGACCACGCATCTCCGGTGGAGCGTACGGGTTACACAAGGAAAGTACAAAGGAGCCCAAACGCCTTACTTGTTGTCCTCCCCACCCCATGCTCTAAGCATGTCATATCCATGACACGATGAGACCTCTAATAACTGCAAAGTCTTCTAATTATGCAAATTTTATCAGCAGTTATTCCCTATCGCACGTCCCATACGTTCAGATGGCCAACCCGTCACGCAAGTCTGTATCTTACATGAGACTCACTCTCGTGTAACAGATATGTCATGGCCAATGAAATATAATGATGCCTCCAAATCATGTGGTGGTCTCGTAAAACTATGTCGACATGCATAATATATAATAAAGACAAAATACGACGCCACCGTCGTTGCACCCAAGTTATTCTTGGACGCGCAGTTTATATAGCAGTTAAAATATATGAACTAAATGACAGAAATAAAATGCATGCATCATATAGAATATAAATCATAGTACAATGGCAAGGTATACTTGCCTACTCTGAAAAAGGATGAAGTCGCAACTCAAGGCGTCATCCGATCTACCCGCCACATAAATTAAACAAGTTAGGTTACAAAAGTGGGTGAATAGGTTCCTCCATTTTAATCAATTTTAATTCTGAATAAATAACCTAAAATAGTATTTAATCTTATTATAATCTGATTTTATTGTTAAACCCTAACTTTGGTCCCAAAAAAGTCAACTTTACGGATTTGTGTTCCGTGGCACGCAAATCGAGGCAATCCGTTGACCAAAAAGTCAACCAACTCAAATTCTTGATTTGTGTGTAGAATTCTATAGATTTCAGTGCTACATGAACACCGGAATCGATGGTTTCATAAAATCACAAGTCGGTAAAGAGTTATGGCCACAAGGGCGTACAAATGACAGTTTTTTTGTGGTTTCCTATTTATGTCTACATTGCACGAATTTTACAGTAGATTAAACTTATATGTTAAATTTTGGAAAAATAATTTTATGGAAGTTCATCATGTCAGCTTTTTGAAATTTTAAACGACTCATAATTCTGAGTTCGGGATCTCCCAAAATCTCAAAAATACTGAAACGTGTCTGATTTCGGACAGCTGGCACTTTTAGAATTTTTTGGAAAAATAGTTTCAGAAATTATTAAAATAATTTATATATTCATAAAATTAACCTTGATATGGATCTAACAAAAAAACTAGAGTGCGTTTTGAGTCCGGAGCTAGGAGATATCGTCTTTTTAAATCGTCATAACTACTAGAAAATGAGGCTGAATTTATGACGAATTTTGACTATTTTTGGACGAAAAAGAGAGGAGTTTGGCGAAGAAAAATATGAAAGATGAGTTTATTTCATAATTCTAATAGGTATTTATAATGGTGGAGACTATTTAATTGAATACGACTAGGATTGGCTCATTTGGATATAATTAGGATCAGTTTAAATAAGGATATGATATGCATGAAGTTGCTTTCCTAGTAGACTCGGGATTTGAATTAGTTTAAAATATAGTTTAAATTTATCTCAATAATTTATAATCTTAAATAGAATTAAATATAATACAAATAATTTATATATAATCTTATTAATATCTATTAATACTAAATTAGCATGTATCTAATATAAAGACTATATATATCCAAATAAATCATAAATAATTCTAAAAATCCAAATAAATTCCTTAAAATTCTAAATAAATTACAGAAAAATATATTTAAATATTTTAACCCTAAATTAAAATTTTGGTAGAAACAACATGTAAGTATGGTCTCATAGTAAGTCATGAAAGTCCTAAAAAATTATGTTTTCTAGGTTTTAATTACCAAAAATTCTAGAAAAATCTCCAAAAATCTAAAATAGCCTAAAATTAATTCTAAATAAATATTTATATAAGTAAATATATCAAGAAATTTATTTTCTAATTAACTAAGAGAATATTCTAAAAAAAATTAACATCTATAATAAATATAATAATATAAAATACACATAAAATAACTATTTTGGGTGAGGGGGTTTACATCCGTGACGAATATGAAGTCAGGAATGAAGACTTAATTTCTTACCACCAAGCTGCGATTGACATCATCTCGAACTTCGAGGGATTCTTTATTGAGCACGTCCCTCGGATACAAAATATTGAGACAGACGCCCTAGCCGGACTAGCAGACTCTCTAGTTGTTCCAGCCAATACCCAAGAACTGATCAATGTGGTCGGTCAGGAGCTGGTCTGCCCAAAAAAAAAACTCTATGTACCGGAGCTACTCATTAGAGACGAGCACTGACTCTTAAGACTGGAGACTTTCCTTCATCGACTACGCAGTCTATAGAATTCTCCCTAAGAACCCGAAGGAAGCCACTTCCGTTAGAAAGACTTTCCCTACGGTTCTACTATGATACGGCTACTAAGATGTTGTATCGTCGCTCATACGATGGTCTTCTTCTACGAAGCCTATCGAATGCAGAAGCCAAACAGGCAATTCGGGAAGTCCATGATGGCATCTTCGGTGCCCAACAACCAGGTCCAAAGCTGCAGGACCGCCTCAAGCGTTTAGGCTACTATTGACCCACAATGGTAGCGGATGCCGTCGACTATGCAAGAAAGTGCCAAGCGTGCCAAATCTATGTAGACTTCATCCATCAAACCTCGGAGTTCCTATACTCGACTGTTGCGTCCTGGCCGTTTGAAGTCTGGCGTAAGGATATCATTGGGCCGATTAGTCCACCTTCATCCAAGGGACATCGGTTCATCCTCGCCATCACCGACTACTTCTCCAAGTGGAGGAAGTCAAATCGCTCACGAAAGTCAAGACATCCAACGTGATCAACTTCATCAAGCATCACGCCATATACCATTTTGGCTTGCCATGAAAGATCATCTATAACAATGGTCTACATTTTGCAAGCCATGCATTCTATCGGTTCTGTGATAAAAGCTGGATTCAGAATATAGCATCGACTGCCTTCAACCCAACAACGAATGGTCTGGCAGAAGCCTTCAACAAGACCATCATAAAACTTTTCAAAAAGTTTGTGTCTTCCAATAAACGCGATTGGAACAAGAAGCTGGGTGAATGTCTCTGGGCATACTGTACAAACGTCCGGACAGCTACTTCCAATATGCCTTTCTCTATGATGTACGAAAGCGAAGCGGTCCTCCCACCCGAGATCCAAATCCCTTCACTCCGAGTGACTCTCTCCAACCAATTAACCGTCGACGACAATCACCGTCGACGGCTATAAGAGTTAGAAGCACTCGACGAAAAGGGACTCTTAGCTCAGCAGCATATTGAGATATACCAAGCGCGTCTCTCGGGAGCCTTCAATAAATGGGTGAAGAAGAGGACCTACCAAGTGGGTGATCTCGTCCTGACCATAAGGAGGTCGATGGTTATGACCCATAAGACGACGGGTAAATTTTAACCCAAATGCGAAGGCTCGTTCGTCATAGAATCAGTATTCTCCAACGGCGCCTACCGGCTCGCAAAACCCAATGGTGACTTGTCCATGATGCCTATCAACGGCAAGTTCCTAAAAAAGTACTACGTCTAAACTTGGCTATTACTCCCCTCATCACCAGCGAGGCAATCCAGATGTACAGTGTCTACACTCTTGGCTCTTCAAAAATCAATCCCGTTAGACGCTATCCATGTTCATATTGCCTCTGAGCTATCATCCCACCAATCTCCCCAGCGAAGCAATCCTCAGGTCTATCTTCACTCTTCGATAGACCATACTCAACAAATCACTCCTCAGCGAGTTTCTCGGACATCGGTTCACGTCCATACTACCTCTGAACTATTGTCCTAAATATTTCTCCCCGACTGAGTTTTCCATATCCATATTACCTCTGAGCAAACCTCCCAGGTTTTGGCTATTGATCATCACGTTCATATTAACTCTGATATCGGTTATCATCCCTACTTATCACCCGTACTCACCAAGGTACACCATCAGTGTTAAATATACAAAAACTGCCACATCCATATTACCTCTGGCAGGGCTTATCTTAAACCTATTACTTGCACTAACATGCACAAAAACGTAAGGGGTCCAGAAAACCTGTCATGTCCAAATTACCTCTGGCAGGGCTTGTCTTAAACATATTACTTGCACTAACATGCGCAAAAAAGTAATGGGTCTACAAAACCTATCACGTCCATATTACCTCTGATAGGGATTGTCTTCAAACTTATTACTTGCACTCTAGCGCACAAAAAGTGATAAGTCTACAAAAGATCCCCCAGCGGGATATCCTTAAAAAGCTACGATATTGTACTACATCCATATTACCTCTAGTACAATATCCAAAGATCACATAAAATTTATGCACAACAAGACAAATGAAGGAAGAAGTTATGGAAAAAGAGAGTTCTTTATTCAAGATCATGAGTACATATGATGGAAATCCACTACATTTTTAAGAATTTTTATTAATATTCAAGGTCTCGGGTACATATGATGGGAATCTCTTTTAAGGGTTTTCATGGATTCTCGCCGACAAAAACCTCTTCCATTACAAGGCTCCCATGTGTTGTTTCTGCCACGGACACAAGTGGGCCCAATAGCAGAGCTCAATATTTTCTAGCTCACCACTCCATAGTGCAAACCTCAATATATAAAAAATAATCCATACTAATGGATAATAAGGGAAGATCAGGAGCAGACGCTCTACAACCAGGAGGGAAGGCCGATAACACGAATGGCAATTAATCTAAATTATGTCATTGTCGCCACAAGCCCCCATTTGGTAGCAAGCCGCATAAAGGGAAAGGCAGCTAGCACGCTGCATGAACAAGGATGACTCAGCGCGTGACGCAGGATGTTCATCCTCGTCTTCTGGATTAATCCTTGTTGAACGGTCCTCGTCTCCTGGATCGGTTCTCAGCCAACCGTTTTCGTCTCCTGTATTAGTTCTTGACGAGGAACCGCTGCATAAGGGTGACATTATCTTCGAATGACGAGTGTTATGATATCCTTCCATGATACATCATGAGTAGTACGAGCGAGGGCAAAACCTGCAAAAGGAAGACACGCATCAGTCTCAGTGAAGATCACATAAAGGCACAATTGTCGCATACGGTTGTTTCGGCCGCAGCAACGCAAGACTGAGCCTGCGAGCACAAGCAAGAGGAGATCGAATCCATGCGGTCAAGCCAGAGATAATGCTCTGCGCATATAAAGCAGACGACCCCCCACCTATGCGGCCATGCCAAAGCTCGGCGCGCATGTTACAGAGGAGTGCTCGTCCATACGACAGAACTCTGTGAAAGAGGTCTATGCATGTCCAAGACAACTCTCCATCCAGGCGATAGAATCTCGTGAAGAGTCTGCGTGCATCCCTGCAGTAGGATAGTGTACTGGGGCCTCTTCCTCCACAGCCCAGCAGGAGAAGTGCAGTACTGCCCTACCTCCAAGCAAAACACCCGGATCGGGGGATCGAGACCGCCCATGATCAACCCCTCAACAAAAAAAGCCTCAGCCTTCAGCATTCCTCACAGGAGAAAGAAAGAAAGCAAAGAGATAAAGTTCTCTCTCTCTCCTCCCCACCGTCTACTTTATGGGCTTCAAAGCCGCGTGAAGAGATTGAGGCAATGAACCAAGCAGTTATGAGGATAAACCTAATGCCTCAATTCGCGGGGTCCACTTTAATCTCCCTGGAAACGGCGGCCTCTCGGGCCCCACGTCAGAAGATGGCGCAGAATCCCAAAGGAGATCCACTAGAAGATCCAAACAAATCCGTCAGTTAATGACGATTTGACAGCCTAGAAGTGCTCTCCCATGCGGCCCAACGTCCATGCGATACAACTTCCATGCGACCTTCCAGCCATGCGACCAAAAGTGCTTATTCCTTCATGTTTCTTATTCAAAGTATTCCAAACTTATCAGTTTAGAAACTTTGAAGGGGGTCTTGTAGAAGCATAAAAAATATATATCCATGCAACAATGCACCCCAAAACAAAAGATCAGAAGAGATCAGGCCGCAGAGTCTCCCTGCGGCCAAGAAAGACGGCATCCATGTGTCCCAATCAGCCAAAGCAGCTTGGCCGCAGAGGGACCTAACATGGCGTCCAGTCAGCAGGATCGTCTCTGACACAGAATCCTGATAAAAAGAATTTTGAGGATGCCTCAAAAGACGTGAACACACTAAACGACAAAGTTCTAACGTCCGCACAGAACTTCACTCTCGATAAATGTGCAGCGCCAAGTTTATAGCACAACTGGCCTCATGTGTCCCAAACTCTATGCGACTCCATGAGTCTCTAGCCTCATGCATCCCAGTCTCCATGTGGCTCCATGCGGCTCTGGCCCCATGCGTCCCAGGTTTCATGCGGTCCTAAGCGTCTCTGGCCCCATGCGTCCCAGGCTCTAGGCGGCTCTATGCATTTCTGGTCCTATGCATCCCAGACTCTATTCGTCACATGCGTCTCTGGCCACATACGTCTCAGGCTCCATGCGTTCAATGCGTCTCTGGCCCTATGCGTCCCAGACTCTATGCGTCTCATGCATCTCTAGCCACATGTGTTTTAGACTCCATAAAGACCAAATCTTGCTGTCACGACCAGAGTGATTCTCTCTAACAAAGTGCAGACTATGTGTCAAGCTGACCAAGTCAAGGCCACAAAGGACGAGAACCACCCAGATCTTCAGCAACAAAAAATCCCAACAAGCGCCCATGTAGCAGCTTGACCTGCTCACGGTTACAACTGTACCATATTAAGAAGGGGCACGTGGCACCCTCCAGCATCCATGCGGCCCAACATATGTACGCCCAGAGATGACTATAAATAGTAGGGTACCACACCCATACACAAGGCTGGCAATTTGTGAACCGATAGTCAAGCGAGAGAGAAGAACTTTCTCACCCTGAATCGGATCATCCACGGAGTAAAGAAAATACCATAGCACTCCTTGTCCATCGCCATCCCCCAGAATCAAAATTATTGTACTTAGATTGTCTCATAGGACCTCTTCGTACTTTCTTTCGTTTGTTGATTAAATCAAGCTCTCTTAGAACTTTCTAATCAAATGGCGAACATGTACATGCCACAAGATAAATCTCCCTGAGCCAGCTGTTGGGAACCCTTCGTAAGCATCAATCTTTCTTCCCAAATACGCTGCGACCGCCATCATCTGCCAGCCTCCCTGCGAAACTAAGTTGTAGAGAAAACTCGGTACATATCGTACATCCTTGATAACAAGCTTCTCACCAAGCTCCATTTTCAAATACACATCCCCGATGCCTACAACTGCAGTCATCTCCTTGTTGTCCATCTTCACACGTCCAAACCTGCCATCGTTGTATGACGTAAAGATTCTCCTATATGGAGTAGCGTGATACGACACCCCCGTGTCCATGATACAATCGCCATCATGATATATACAACAAGATACCTCTGTTTAGGTTATTATGATAATGATATCTCCCACAGCCGTGAGATCCTCCTGATCATCTTTGCCTTTTGCCTTCTCAGCTTTAAGCTTCATGCAGTTCCTCTTAATATGACCTATTTTTCCACAGTGATAGCAGCCCTCCTTGCGGTCCACGGTCGCAAGATTCTGAGAACTTCCCATGTCCTCGCTTGTGATTTGAGTCTTCCCTTCTCGTAGGAAGCTACCAGAGTGGACTCCTGCGACGATTCCACTTGCTTATGACGGACCTCCTCGTTTAATAAGTTACTTTTGACTGCCACTATCATGACAACTCCATCAGGAGCGGAGTTGCTCACCGATACCACCAACATCTCTTAACTTTCCGGCAGAGAACTCAAAAGTAGAAGAGCCTAAAGCTCATCTTCATTCACCATCTTCATCACAAATAGCTGATTGATGATACCTTGAACCTCGTTCAGATATTGTGCCACCGGGGCACACTCCGTGTACTTCGAGTTGACAAGTTGGCGAATAAGAAACTTCTTGTTGTCAGACATCTTTCTTTTGTACAGCGAATGCAGCTTCTCCCATAATGCTTTTGCAGTCTCAATAGAAACGTGATAAAACACCGAGTCGTCCATCCATTGGCGGATGAATCCAACGGCCTTCCGATCCAGTATTTTTCAGTCTTCAACAACTTTGTCCATCGGTTTGGCATTGTTGCCCTCCAACGGACAATGCAAGTCCATGTACAAGAGTAGATCTTCCATCTTTGGCTTTCAAATCGTCCAGTTCTCCCCTGTGAGGGTGATCATAAGAGTGTTCATCCACTCCATAGAAATAGTTGCCACTACCAGTAGCTCTGATACCAGATGTTGTGTAAACACCCAGAATTTTAGAATTTTAGTTATGAATTTTTGAGATTTTTCTGTAATTTTTTAATTAAATGTTCTTCAGAGATTAATATTTTTATGTATTAAATTAATTATTAAAATATTACAAAAATTATATTTTTGAGTGTATAATTAATAATAAGATATTGTGTAATATTTTTGGAATTTATTGGACTCAAAAACTATTTTTAAATAGCTAAAACGTATTAGTTTTAGATAAACCAGACCGAACCCGACTTGAACCAAAGCAAACTGAACCCAACCGAACCAACCCCACCCTATTGAATTTAGATCCTACCCGTAACCGACCTGACCCGTACCAGACCCGCTAATCCCTCACCTACAGTAACCGCTCTCTACCCCTCCCCTCCCGTTCCCCTTATGAAACCCCCATTCCACCTTAAATATACACCATCCATCACCACCCGTATCTCCCCAATCTCCAGATGACCTCCGACGGCCACCGTCGACCGCTGCTGAGCACCGCACGCCGCCGCACTCCGCCGACGAATGTCGCCGCAGACCCGCCCCATTTCACAAGCAGCAGCCAAGCAGTGAGGTATGCCCCTTTCCACTCACGTATCTTCCTGCATATTAATCCAAATATCGTTCTGTCGAATCATATGCGAAGACCACGTGACCCTCTCGAACCCTGTATAATTAGTTCGGGGTATCGTATCCTGTGTTGGTCGCAAATCGTAACGCAAAACAGGAAAAAAAGACCCAATTTATAGTTCAGAAAACTGTCCCAAACACTCATGTTCATGGTCGTTTTTCTTCCAACCTAGTTAATATTTTTAAATTCTACTTGAATAGTAAATTAGACAACATAACCGATATTAAATCCCATTAATTAGTTTATTTTAATTTGCTGTAAGTTATGTTTTCTTCGCAGTTAAAGTTGACCAAAAACTTGGTTTTTAAAATCCAAAATTTCTCGAAACTGGGTGCGTACCGCTAAACGAGGTGACTTTGTCGTGTGCTAATTGCATTAAAAGGCGCGTATCATCAATGCGGACGTGTAAAATTATGTGAAAGTTGATTTGGATGTGCGTGCACACCGGAATTAGTGCATATCCGTCGAAAAGCCCCGTATCGGTCCATTCTGACACTCGTTGTAACTTCGTGTGAACTTGTCATTTCATAACGAAACTTGCACCATCAGATTCGCAGCGTTACGTTGGTCTTGTGACCCAAGTTTGGTTCAATTCTGAGAACGTTGACAAAATCCTATTTCGTGGGCCCTACGGTTCTACTTGACGGGCAATTTTGTGACCGGCTCATCAGAATCCAGTTTTGGACGTTCTGTTGGGTTCGTATCATCATTTTGGACTCGTAAATACTAAGTTTGATAAATTTAAAGAACTTTGTCTCTGACACATTTTTTGGTGCGAAGTGGGCGGCCACATATGGACCCCGCTTTAACCAGAAACTGTCAATTCTGTCCCTGTGTTCAAATTGGACTTATGGGTAGTCAATCCTAGCTATTTCATGTATTCTGAGAGTGATGGTAATGTTTGTTTCAGCATCCGGAGGCATACCTGGAGATTTTGCTGTTACCGGAGTAACTGAAGGAGTTCAAAATCCAGGCAAGTGTACCTTGCCAAACTTGCAGTAATTGCTTTAATATTATTTGTTTGATTTATTTTTGTGATATTCCTGTTCAACCTAGGACCGTGAGACGTTTCTTAGCGTCCGAATAACATTTGGGTGTCGACGCCGTACGCAAAGTCGTGTAACATCACTTAGAGAGTTGATAACACGATCCTATACTTTTCGTGCTTGCTTTACCAAGTACGTCATAACATAGGACACTTGACACTACTCATGTGACAGAATTTTTTCTGAGTTATTCATGGTGATTCTGTATAGGCTTACAGGATTCGTGACATAGATCTTGCATATACATACATATCATTATGACTCGCTGTATTAGCTAGAGGTCGTGATCTTGCGTGTTATGGACATGAGACATCGTGGACATGAGACGTGTGATTACATTGAGTAGGGAGAGACACACAGGCTACAGGCTGATTACATTTATATATAATTATTATTGTGGTGCTTTGGCCTCTATATCAGAGCTTGGCCCATTACATGATATTGCTGCTACCGGCTCCCCGACACAGAGCTTGTAGTGGTCTCAGCCTGAGTACTAGTGATGCTCTCATTTGCATATCACATAGCTGGTTACATAGCTTGTCCTGTTGATATATTTTTATATACTGTATTTTATTTGTCTTGAGTTATTCTTGTACCTTGCTATGTCCCCTGAGAACCTGGATCCGGATTATGTCCCCAGGTATAGCAAAGAAGATTTACCCCGAGGTATACGGGAGAGGAGCTGACACTGGAGCAGTACTAGCACCAGAGGACGAGGTGGTGCCAGAGGATTTCTCCTGAGTATTTGTTATATACTCAGTTATATCTGTTTTTAGATACTCTATTTCCTGACTCTTAGATTATCACGCCCCAGTCCCAAAAATACGTAGGACTAGGACACGTAAGCATGCCAGCCGCATGGATATGGCAACTCCAATATATGGAAACCAAATCCATACGTACGCCGTAATATGAATATCAAATCCACAAGTGGTATAAAATGTAATACAAGTCACAGGGTAAAATCTAAATCACATCCACCAAAATCATATAGAAATAAATAACCAGTATCTATGAAACTAGATCTCAATAAGAAGTATCTAAGGATGATAGTTGGATGGAAACAAATCCACTACCAACTCGAATAGAAAAAGTAAATACAATATAAGTACAACACAATCAAACAAAATATAAGTATACCAGCTAGCAATCACGGCTCGAAGAGAAGACATCCTCGAAATATAGGTAATCATCCGAATCTGCGCTCCTGCGAATATTCAAGAACAAATACACCTGACAGGGGACCAGGTCCTCAGAGGGACATAACAAGATACTTAAACACATGCCAATAAAGTACTGAAATAAATATCCAAAGGGTCACCTAACCGTCTAAGAGAATGCAGTTAAGAACAACTTTCCCCACAAGTGAGCTATCTGGCTGAAAACTGGGATTGGTATGACTCTCTCGGAGAACCAGGGGCCTCAAAGGCATGTCGTCTTTTGAATGGCAGAGGCCCGCCAAGTAGTATAGGGGTCATCACCGTCTGTATCTCCAGCGGAGCTTTCGGGTTACAGAAGAAAAAGTGTAAAGGAGCTCAAATACGGTACTTGTTGTTCTCCCTACCCCATGCTCTAAGCATGTCACATCCATGACACGATTTGGTCCATAGCCTATTCTTACTACCCTAGCCCAATCCTACAACCAAACAAGGACAAGGATGGAACCACCGTACTACAATAGGCTATGTCCCTAGACCTCTAATAACTGCTAAGTCTACTAGCATGCAAAGTTTCTAACAGCAGTTATTCCTAACGTACGGCCCACACGTACAGGAGGCCAACCTGCATGCCAGTCCATGATCTATATGAGACTCACAACTCGTGTAACAACTGTGTCACGGCCAATGAACCTAATGATGCTACATGATAATGGGGTAGTCTCATAAACAAGGTCAATGCAATACATAAATAAAAATATATCGCGACGACACCATCGTGCGCATTTTATATAACAGTTAAAATATATGAACTAAAGACAGAAAATAAAGATGCATGCAACATATAAAATATAAATAATAGTACAATGGCAAGGTATACTTGCCTGGCAAGGAAGCTGCAATGTACCAATAATCTGCTCCAGAAATCGCGCAGAACAAATCCAATATCCTATGTACACATAAATATAATATAATAGAATCATTAGTCTTTACACTAGCACATACACAACCACATTTACACTGAACTCAGGGGGTATACTAGGGGTAACACTAGTCATCTAACACGATCAATTATGCGTTGAATTACGCGGGTGTCGCGTCTTCAAGTACTGTAAAAAATCAGTCAGTCAACTAACAGGTGTCTATGCCAGTACGTTAATGTACGCAAGGCGGACAAATTCACAAGTTCTTAGGGTCAACATGGTCAAGGTAAGTATGGGATAGTCCACGGTGTCCTAGGGTCGTACAGTCTGAATATTTAGTCATAATTATCAATTAGCATTTACTTACATATATATTCATATAACTATATAATAATATAACCATCAATTTATTTACATAATTATTGGAATACATATAGTAATTACGTACATAAATATATATACCAAACTGAATAATATTTGCGTACATGTAAATGTACGAACGCGCGTTGGGTTCTCCGACACAGGGTCTGATGTAAACTAACCGTGGTGGCTAAATACTACGTCCTACTGGAACGCTGTCAGAGAATATACTCGTCTGGGGTCCTGCTGCTGGTATGAATCAGAGTCCAAGTCACAGTCCAAATAGCCTATGTATTACAAATTTATCACGTCAAAAGATAATATATTTTAATTTATTTAATTCTGGAATAATTACTCTAAAATCCTATTTTAATCTTATTATTCTGATTTTTATGTTAATTCCTAAATTTTTGTCCAAAGAAACTGAATTTTATCAACTCGAGACTCATGGCACGCAAATCGAGGCGATCTGTTGACCGAAAAGTCAACCGACACAAACTCTCAACTTTCATGCATGATTTCCTGTAGGTTTCAGCATCAAAAACATGCTGGAATTTACGGCTCATCCGAATTCAAATTCGTTTGGGAATTATGGCACATACAAATTTTGTATTGTGCACCGATGGTTAAATTCTAACCTAGAATTTCTACAGAATTAACAGTATATAAATACTTTGAATTAAATTCTGAGAAAAACATATGTCAATTATCTAGACATTATCTTTCCGAAACTTCAAACGGTTCATGATTCTGATTCCTGGTTCTCCCGGAATCGCAAAAACATCGAAACACGTCTATTTTCGGACATGCTGTGCTATACAAATTTTACAGAATTTAATACTCATAATTTTGTAAAAAAAATTATATAATCAGAAATATAACCTCAATATCGTTCTAAAAAAAAACTAGGCCTCGTTTGGAGTCCAAAGCTATGCGCAATAGCTTCTGGAAGATGAAGGAGCCCTAGATGGCAATTCTCCAAAAATTGGCTCAAGAAAAACCCTAGAAAATAACTTAAACTATTATATATATAGAGGAGAGAGAGAGTGCAGCCGCGGCTCAGAGTTGACACGTGTCAGCATCCGTGCAGCCCCGCCTAAATCAGACGATCATGGTTTGACCCGGCTCGGCTCAGCTGAGTCCGAGTCGAACTCTGACTCAGCTCGGCTCGAGATCGGCTCGGCTCGGCTCGGCTCAGCTCGCACCCACCCCGCGGTCACTGACAGGCGGGCCCTGCACTGTTCGCTTCGGGAGGCTGACAGGTGGGCCCACTGTTTGCTGACTGGGCAGAATTAATTACTTTTTGGATTTTCTTTTTCAGAAATTAGTTTTTAATTCAGTTTTTTCATAATTAACTCAAAATAAATGCTAAAAATAATCAGAAAATTTCCAAAAAATTCTAGAAAATATATTTTATTATTTAGAACCTAAAATAAAAGTTTGGGATATTTTTATATAAGTTTGAACATAAAATAAATTATTCAAAGTCCTAGAAAATTAGTGTTACTAGTTTTTAATTAACTAAAAATTATGGAAAAATTCCAATAATCTAAAATAGCCTAAAAATAATTCTAAATAAATATTTATATAAGTGAATATACTAAAAAAAATTTATTTTCTAATTAAATAAGAGAATACTATAAATAAATTCAACATCTATAATAAATATAGTAATATAAAATATACACAAAATACCTATTTTTGGTGAGGGAGTTTACATAGATTACTGTATTAAACTTATTATCGGTTGTTCCCCGAGATATTTTTATTGAGACTTGTTGTTGGATTATATTTCTCTTTTGATTAGTCTAACATAATAAATTGTGTTTACCTTCTGTGGATGAGATTAGAAATTAGACTGTGACATGTATCGTAGTCCATTATATATTTTTTATAGCTTAAGTACACTCTAATGGGTCCATTAAATTGGGTTTGCCCATTGGAGTGTGCTGCTGGCCATTGCCACGTGGCTAGTCCCTCGGTATTTTGGGACTAGGACGTGATATGTTGGGATCGAACGTACACGTCCTGCAAGCGCTCTGATACCGTGTTTGAGACTGACCGCAGCAAAAACTTAGGCCAACCCACCTGAGATAACCAATCCATGTCTAACGAACACCAAGCACAGATAAAGACAATGTATATAACGGTAACTATGTCACTTGGACAAATTCTAATATATATAACTCAGGTAAAATTACGTGTCAATGTTAAACCATTTGCCCTAATAGATTCAACACCCTCACCATACTCAAAAAGAAAAGACATAGAGTACAATTGAAATCACTGACCAATTCCTGTAGCAATTTTTCTAAACGAATGCGACGACTCCTCGATCAGATCTTCTCTTCCTTATGTCTTGGTTGGTGAGTCCTAAGAGCAAAGCACGAAGTTTATCTTAGATTTTCTGTGAACGAGCACCCTGAATCTCTACATTTGTGCAATATTCTTTGTGCCTCCACCCTCAACCCATATACATATAATGAGAAAATCCTATAATAGGATTTCCTAAATAGGAAATCCTAAAATAGAAATCATATTGTACCTAAAACAGCTACTGTTATTCCAAACTACACTCCAACAATAAGTCATAATAGGATTTCCTAAATAGGAAATCCTAAAATAAGAATCCTATTATACCTAAAAAAAAAAGCTACTCTTATTCCAGACTGGAGTAGTAATAGTTGTTTTAGGTATAATAGGATTCCTGTTTTAGGTATAATAGGATTTATATTTTAGGATTCAAAGACAACGTATATGGCGGTGCCAACATCACCTGGACAAATTCCAATCTATATAACTCAGATGAAATTACAAGATTGACAAAAATTAATTTTGCCCTAATAAGTTCGACTCCATTACCATACTCAAGAAAAAAGACATATTACAATTGAAATCACTCACAAAATCCCGTAGCATTTTTCCTGAACGAAGGCGACGACTCATCGATCAGATCTCCTCTTTCTTCTGTCTTGGATGGCGAGCCCTAAAAGTAAATCACGGACTTTTTCTTAGATTTTTTGTGGACGAACACCTCGAATATCCAGTTTTGTGCTATATTCTTTGTGCCTCCACCATCAACCAATATATATATATATATATATATATATATATATATATATATATATATATATGTCATAATAGAAAAAAAATTCTAAATAGAAAACCCTAAAATAGGAATCCTATTATACTTAAAACAACTACTCATATTCCAAGCTCGACTCCAGCAATAAAATTTTCTAAATAGGAAACCCTAAAATATGAATCATATTATACCTAAAACAGCTACTCATATTTCAAACTGGACTCCAACACTTCATTCATCTGAGTCAACTTTTAATTTGATCACAAAAAAATGGGAAGGAGATGGAGGCGTACGTGGAGGAGAGAACCCAAAAAAATAATTGTTAGGAGAGAACGAAAAAAAGGAGGAAAGGTGATAATCGGATCATTAATATTCATATTTTTCTATTAGTATGTGATCATTAATTGTGATTATTTGCTCGTTTAGGATGTGTGCTCATTGGATAGACAATATATATATATATATATATATATATATATATATATATATATATATATATATATATATATATATATATTCCAAAATTATTCGGATGGTTTCATACTATAAAACCATCATATGTACATCACTTGGATTTGAATTGAATGTGTGAGATTAAAATGTATAGGTTCCACCACATTTTAATCTCACTCATTAAATTCAAATTCAAATGATGTAACATAGAATAGTTTCATAATATGAAACCATCCGGATCACTCATATATATATATATATATATATATATATATATATATATATATATATATATATATATAATGAGGCTTGGAAACGGTTCAAATTTGAGCCGTCTAAGTCATATGCAAATACTACACTAACTATTTTTTTAAATAATTAATAATTTAACTACATAATATTATTTATTTATAGTTAAACAATTCTAACTCAAGTGGATAAGGTGGAATGTATTTTTCTTAGTTGTTTGAATTTGATTCCTAAGAACGATAATATTTATAATAATTTTATATTTAAATTTGTTAATAATTATTTTATGTACGTGTATGTTACTAGTATATATAATGTAATTCTATGGCATTATTGGTCCATCCTCCCTTAAATTTTGAAAATGTTAATTTACTACACTATAATTTCAAGAAATTTTGAAAGACTAGTAGAAACGCTCTAGAACGTTTGCTAAAGATAAAATTGTGTTTTTATTGAGTTTTGAATTGCATCATGTCGATGCTTCAGTAGATCATCATGGGAAATGACATGCTTTACAGTGGTCCTTGGCCAGACACCCTGTAACTAACTTTTCAGAAGGGTCCAGGTCTTAATGGTACCTTCCCCGACCAAACCTTGATGGTTATCTATTCGGCACTCCAGTCATTTAAGCTTGTATTGTTTGTTTGTGTGGATAAAATAGTTACATTCTGCCAGAAATGTTCATAAGCTAGTTCATGTAGTTTCATATAATAGAATCAAGCTTTGTTATAATAGTTAGATTTTAACTATAAAACTGAGATTAAATATATATCTTTTAAGTTAAATACTCTCGTCTTTTAATTTTGATTTTGTAATTCAAATTCAACATTTGTAACTATGTTTCATAATATAAAACCGAATAATTTTAGAATATTCCTTTTTCTGCTTTATTTTTCTAAGAAATGTTCATAAGCTAGGACCGGCCCGTGGTTCGATTTGATCGGTTTTGATCGAATTCATATCGATCCAGGTTCAAATTCAGACGTGGGCCAGTCCGGGCCGTCCCAGTCCGGACCCATGACCCGGTGGTTGACGGTCCGGGTCGACCGGGCTGGGTCGGAGCCGGTTCCGGGTTAGACCAGGCTAGGTTCGAGCTGGTTCCGGGTTGGACCGGGCCGGCCCGATTTTATATATATATATATATATATTATATATTATAAGTTATATAATATATTATGTATATAATAAATAAAAAATTATAAGTTATTTGTATAAAAAATTATTGTACAACCCGATCATAAAAAAAACTATTGTAAAAAAAATTATAATCTTTTTAATATATATATATATATATATATATATATATATATATATATATATATATATATGGATAAACGGGATATAAGCCATAGGCTCATATTCCTATATGAGTCATGTACATGTGAACCAATAGGAATTGATTCATACATCTCATGTGCACTAGTACACCATATTTCTATTAGTCCAAATGTGCATTGGATCAAGTAGGAATATGAGTCTATGGCTCATATCACTTTTTTCATATATATATATATATATATATATATATTAAAGTAAATAAAACAAATTAGGTCGGCCTGACCCAACCGTGAACCGGTCCGGGTATATTAAAGTAAATAAAACAAATTAGGCCGGCCTGACCCAACCGTGAACCGGTTCGAACCCGCAGCGTTGCACATTCGGGCCGAGCCGGGCCGGACAGAACTTAAGGGCCGATTTTTTCGACTCAGTCCGGACCCGCGGAGGGGGTGGACCGAGCCGATCTGGGTCGTTGACCGAATCCGGGTCGGCCCAGACTGACATTGATCGGGCCGATTCCGGGTCGGATTTCGGACGACCGGCCCATTATACACCTTGAATCAAGAGTCAAATAGTTGGAAGAGGTCATACCTCGGATAAAGTGCAAAAAATCCTCCTTAGATTTGTAACTTTCGCAAAATAAGACCCCCAAATATTTTTTCTCAATTTGCCACCCATTGTTTTCATATTTGGATCAAAAGACCCCCTCTCGTTAAAAAATACCGTTAAAAAATAATTAAAATGAAAAATGAAAACCCTAAACTACCATTCCCCTTCCCCCAGCCCCACCCCTACACTGCACCTCACTATCCTTCTCTGCCTCCTCCCCGCATACCCCGCATCCTCCTCCCCCTCCCTCCTCCTCCGCCTCCCTTCTCCAGCTCCTCCCTCCCTCCAGCTCCTCCCCCTCCCTCCTTCCTCCGCCTCCCACGCGCACTCCCCTCGTCCCCCGCCTCCTCCTCCCCATCCTCCTCCTCAGCCTCTCTCCTCCAGCTCCTCCCCTCCTTCTCCTCTGCCTCCATCCTCCAGCTCCTCTCCTCCTCCTCCTCCTCCTCCTCCTCCCTGCCTACCATGTCACCGTCTTCCTAATCATAATCCTAACCTGATGGCGGCGGCGACGACGACGGTACAGCATCGACAGCGAGGGAGGAGGAGGAGCGCGGGGGAGGGGGCGCGGGGAGGAGGGGGGGTTGGTTGATGGCACGGGGATGAGGAGACGCTGGTGGCCGGACACGGGAAGGAGGGGGGTGAGGCGCGGGGAGGAGAGGGGGGGATAGGGATAGAATTAGGGTTAGAATTATGGTTAGAGAGGGATATATTGGTCATTTTACGTCTATTTTGACGTTCGTTAACGGCAGAAACCAAATTGGGTGCAAAATGCACCAAATATAAAATGCACGAGTTTTTTAAATTCAGAGGTCTTTAATTGTAAAAAAAACATAAATCTAAGGAGAATTTATTTGTATTTTACCCTACGTACCTCATAAAAGCAATAAAAGCAGCAGTAGGAATGCCAATGGGTTATTAAGTGTGCTCAGACCGTTGTGGTTGGGCCCTTTATGGAGGACCGAATGAGAATTTGAACATTTCAAATATTTTCTATGTTACCAAATAATTGTTGCTGTATTTAGGAAAAAAAAGAACAGAGAGCTTAAGAGTCTGCTTGACAATTGTAAGGATAGCAGTTATGAGATATTTTTAGAGTATCGATTATGAGAAGTCCGATTTTAGATGATTTTAAGTAGCAATTTTTAAACCAGTTCAATCCATACTTGATATTCATTAACAAGTGGTTCTAAAAGAAATTTATACACATAAATTTATCTATATGTCCATATATAAACAAAACGGTCTCAATGACGAAAACTGTCATCCAGTCCACGCATCGATCAGGAGATAGAAGTCCATATTTGATCAAAATAACAGAAATACATGAAATAATATAAATGTGTGGATGAAAGTAGAAGAGAGATTTTAAAAACTTATCGAAAAAAGTAGCCATAGTTTGGAAGAAGTATAAGAGAAATACAAATGAGAGGGAAAAAAAAAAAGGACATTATATTAGTATTTATAATTATATTTTTTATGAAAACATAAATAAAATAATAAAAAATAATAAAAAAGGTTAAAATTTATCGATTTTAGGTGTTTATAAAAAACATCCAAAAATAAATTAGATTAATTCTAAAAAATATTTGATCTGACCAAAATCAGTGTCTAAAATTAACAAAAAAATTTTTTAGTAAATGGTCTGTTTGGAAACACCCGCGGATGTAAACACCGTTAAGCAAGCCCAAAATAGTCTCTCCTCTCCTTATATTCTTAAACTTCTTTCTCGTGACACGTGGTGACTGCAACTTTGAAGAGGTTTATACCAACCATTTGTGATGCGTCCATGTTGCAATGTACTAACAACTAGTGTTATCCCAATCAATGAATCAATCGAACTTGAGGGACTTTTATGATTATTGAGGAGGACATTTCGACTGGATGACAGAAATTTAGTAAATCAAATCACAAGGATATAGCATTTTCTTTTTTTTATAAATAATAGAATTAAAAGACAGCGAACCAAAAGATATATAATACGTCAAATTTCGTGTGTGATGTCGGCAAATTAAAAAAAAAAAATCTGTGAATCAGAAACAAAACGAAATGCCATGTTAAATTTCTGGATATCTGGTAGCCATGAAAGTCTGTCGGAACCCACCTCGTGGGCTGTTCCCTGAACTAAAATTCTCGGCTTCACTTCTTGCCATTGCGATGGAGCATAATTGCCATTCAATAATTTTTTATTTGTTCGACCTGTTGTTGGTTGAAGTTCCTACTCAAACAGTCGACCACAATTAAGAATATTTTGAGAAAATATCAGTCGTATTCTACTTTATTTATTATAATTTAAGATAAATCTAATTTAATTATCATAATTTATAAATTTTGTAACTTTTGACAGAAATCATCTCACATTGACAATTATTTTCTTTGACCGAACTTTTTTGACCAAAATATTATTTTCATGCACCTCCTCCTCCTCCGTCCTCCTCCTCTTCCTCTCCTTCATAGCCTCCCCTCTTCCTCTCATCCGCAGTAGGGACGGGGGACTGTTCGCGCGGGAGCCTGGGAGCTCGCGAGGGGGCTGCTCGTGCGGGTCAGAGGATGTCCACGAGAAGGCGGAGACAGAGGGGAGCAGGGGGCTACTCGATCGGAGGATATTTTTGTCTGAAAAATATGGTCAAACTAGTTTACCGTCAGCCGTAGACGATTTTTGTTAAAAGTGGAAGATTTTGCACATTATGGTAATCAGATGCCATAGCGATGGAGCATAATTGTCATTCAATAATTTCTTATTTGTTCGACCTGTGGTTGGTTGAAGCCCCTACTCAAACAGTCGACCACAATTAAGGATATTTAGAGAAAATGTGAGTCGTATTCCACTTTATTTATCATAATTCAACGTGCATCCAATCTAATTATCATAATTTACAAAACTTGTAACTTTTGACAGAAATCGTCTCACACTCACGATCAACCCCTTTGACCGACTTTTTTGACGAAAATATCCTCCTCCTCTCCTCCATAGCCTCCTCCTCTTCCTCTCCTCCGTAGTAGGCGCGGGGGGCTATTCGCGCGGGACCCTGGAAGCTCGCGAGGGGCCTGCTCATGCGGGACGGGGGGCTGCTCGCGAGGAGGCGGAGACAGAGGGGGGCATGGGGCTACTCGTTCGGAGGATATTTTGTCTGAAAAATATGGTCAAACGAGTTTACCGTCAGTCAGAAACGATTTTTGTCAAAAGTGGAAGATTTTGTACATTATGTTAATCGGATGAGGTGCACCTTGAATTATGATAAATAAAATGAGTTGTAACTCAAATTTTCTCTAATATTTATTATACGATTGACTCATATCCGAAAATATAGAAATGTCAAAACTGTATTTCGAAAAATATAGAAATGTCAAAATCGTAATTGGGATATATATATATATATATATATATATATATATATATATATATATATATATATATATATATATATATATATATATATATATATATGGTGATTTTTTGGTGAGCTCTTTAATTCGGCTGAAATCCATAACTTAGGACATGTTTGGTAAATCGTAAGTGTCATGTACTTTTTTATCCTTCTAGTACTGAACACAGATCTTTGGTTAGATTTAAATTTGGATTTGAACTTTCAAAGATATAATTATTTATAAAATATAATTACTTTTTAATTAATCTAATATTATTATTATTATTAAACAATCATTATTTGTTAACAATTATCATTATAATAAACTCTAATATTTTTTTAACAATTATTATTAATAATTAATCTATAATTTTCTATACTTAATTCAAAATAATAATAATCTAATGATAATTAAGTTAATTATAAAAAGATGGTGACACCTATATTTTAGTCTCTCTCTCACCTTCTCTCCAAAATAAATAGGAGCTGACTAGCCACAGCTAGAGGCGTCAGCATCGTCGAGATCTCGGGTGGCGGAGAGGACGCAAAGGTGTCACGTCCCAGTCCCAAAATGCCGAGGGACTAGAGAAGCGTGGCAATGGCCAGCAGCACGCACCGATGGACAACCCAATTTAATGGATCCATCAGGGCATGCTTAAGCTGTAGTCTAGCAGTAATAAGTTACAAGTCTCAGGTATTACTAATCTCATCCACAGAATAACACAGATTAATTGCCAGAAATAATGCAATGGAAATAAATATGCAATAACAAATAAGGTTGTCTCGGAAAACAAATCCGAGAATTATTCTGTTACATTTAAGGAAAAAAAGGGTAGGAATTGAAATGCTGAAAATGTAAATACTGTGTAGTTGAAGCCGGTGCTCAGGAGAAATCTTCGGCCACTACTTCGTCCTCTGTTCCTTGTTCTGCTCCAAGGAGTGCTCCGGTACCGTACACCTCTGGGTAGTTCTCTTCAGCTGTACCTGGGGACATAATCCGGATCCAGGTTCTCAGGGGACAGCAAGGTACAGAAAATACAAGCCAAAATAAACACAGTGCAGCAGATAATTAAACAAGAGGGTAAGCTATGTAACCAGCTAAGTGATATGCAATATGAGAGCAGCACTAGAATTCAGACTGAAGCCACTACAAGCTCTGTGTCGGGGAGCCGGTAGCGGCAATAACTATGAATTACACTATGTTATATACTATGTTTTATATATAATATCAGCCTGTAGTCTGTGTGTCTCTCCCCACCCAATGTAATCCCACGTCTCATGTCCACGATGCCTCATGTCCATGTCACGCACGATTATAACTAATGCAGCAAGTCTGATAGCTATGAGTCAAATGTCTAAGAATGTAAAGTCTATGTCATAAAACATGCATCCTATACAGAATCACCTCGAATGTCTCAGGAAGACTCTGTCTCATGAAATAGTGTCAAGTGTCCTGGGTTCTGGTGTACTTGATAGGACAAGTACGAGAATAAGGGTATCGATTGTCCATCTCTAATGACGTACCCAACACCGCGTACGGGGTTGGCACCCGAATATGATCGGACACTAAGCACGTCACACGTTTCCTAGGTTAAGCAGTTAAAACAAGTTACATATGGATCTACCAGAATTCAAGTAAAATACTATAACAGAAATTACTGAGAATTTACAAGCTCTATGTTCTCACTGATGCAAAATTAACCAAGAAAAATATATAGCAAGCTGCAGCGTTTGGCAAGGTACACTTGCCTGTGGTTCCGGCTATGTTTGCGGTTCTGACTTCGGTTGGATTTGTAGGCGGTACTCCGGTTGCTGAAACAAATATCACCATCAGATCCAGAAAATATCAATCAGCTAGAAACGCCTGTCCTTGGGTCCAATTTGGAGACAAGGGCAGAAACGACAGTTTCGGGCCAAAACGGGGTCCACCGGTGGGCCCGCTTTGCACCGAAAAATACGTCAGGGTCAACGGTCTCCAAATTCACCAAACTCAGTGTCAACAGGTCAGAAACGCTGATACGAATCCAACAGAAATTTCAGAATTGAATTCCGATGAGCCGATCACAAAATCGCCCGTCGAGCGAGGCCTGTGGGGCCCACGACACGCGATTTCGTCAACGTTCTCAGAATCGAACCAAACTTGACCCACAGGACCAGCGTATCGCTACGAGTCTGATGGCGCAAGTTTCGTCTTGATCCAACGTGTGTACACAAAGTTAGGGCGCATTCCAGAAAGTACGGATACGGGGCGATGTCCGCGGATACGCGTTAATTCCGGCGTGCACGCACACCCGAATCAGCTTCCACAAAATCCCACACGTCCGTATCGACGAGGCGCACGTATCTGTGAAGACCGCGCGCGACCAAGTCGTCCCGTTTGGCGGGGCGTACTCAGTTCCGGGGTAAAACAGGGTCTGGTTTTTCCTGTTTTTGGATCGCGGTGTGCGATCGCCACAGGCCGCGATGCCTCGAACAGTTTGTCCGGACACCGAGAGGGTCATACAGGCTTCGCAACGCAATTTGCGGAAACGAAAACGGAGCTACGAGCAAGAAAATATACCCACCTGAACTGGGCCTGAAAACCGAGGTTCGAATCGTGTCCGACACGTGTCCGACACGTGTCGGATTCGAAGAAACTAGGGTTAGGGTTAGGGTTAGGGCTTCTGGCCGAACTCCGGCGGGGACGGCGGCTAGGCGGCAGCTGGACTGCGGCGGAGGGCCGGGGGCACGCGTCGTGGCGGTGGCTGGGGACTAGCCGGCGGTCGGAGGCGGCGCGGGGCCTGCTGCGGGGAAGAGGGAGGAGGAGGAGGGCCGGCTGGGGAGAAGGCTGTGCGGCTGGGCGGCTGGGCCGGGCGAGGCGGTGCTGCAGCGGGAAGCGGCGGACGGAGGGCGGAGCTGGCACGGCGGGGAGGGGTTGTTCGATGGCCGGAGGGAGGGGAAGAAAGGGGGTTTTATAGGGTTGCGGCGGGGTCGGGGAGGCCGAGGGAGGCGGCGCCGAAGGCGGAGACGTGGGGTGCGAGGCCGGGCTAGGCGCGGCGCGGCGCTGGAAGCGGGCGGCGCGGCCGGAGGTGCGGGGAGCGGCGGCAGAAGCGGTCGCAGGCGATCGTGCGGAGGGGAAAGAGGGAACGGGTCGGGCGGGTCTGCGGGTGCGGGTGTGGTGGACCCGACCCGACCCGATAGGGGATGGGCCGGTGCGGGCTGGGCTGGGCCGAATGGGCCGCGGGCTGGGTTTAATTTTATTAAAAACAATTAAATAATAATTAACTCATTTAATTAATTAAATAATTAATAATAATTATTTTTAGGTATTTTAAAATAGGTCCTGGGGTCCAATAAATTTCAGAAAAATTGCCCTAAGTCCAGTTTTCCATTTTACATCCAAAAATATTATTTTCATAATATTTTAATATTATTTATTATCATTTAAAAATCATTGAATAAATAAAACCCTGTTTTTAAATTACAGAAAATTCCAGAAAATTGTGAAAAATCCAGTTTTTAAAATTTTGAAAATCAGGGAGTTTACAATCTACCCCCCTTAAGAGGATTGCGTCCTCGCAATCAAAAGAATAACCGGTCAACAGAGATGACGCGGTCGCAAGCATCGTTTGAAAACACATCACAAGATACTTAGGGAAATACCGTTTCCCTAAAAATGAAAGTTATGCACTTCCAGAAAATCTAGTTAAAATAAAACATCTACAACTTTTATGAAAACCAGGTTGTTATTAACAGGTTGTAATTTACTAGGTTGGGGCTGAGGTCACGAACCAATAGGCACGAGCTAAAACAAGACTATAAACGGATAACTACGATTCACTTACGCGCATCAGCGTCCTGCACAGTCATCGCATAAGCTTGCCCTCGTCCTTGTGGTGGATTCCTCTGCTGCTGTTGGGCTTGCTGGAAAAGTGCTGCTTGAGGTGCCAGAGGTGGCCTCGGTGCTGGTAAAGCTGGTTGGTTTGCCCTTCGTGCTCCATCTCGATGCTGAGGACAGTCCTTGGCTATGTGTTGATTGGTGCCGCAAATCAAGCATAATCCCAACTTGCGTCTGCAGTCTTTCTCGACATGGCCTATCTTGCCGCAGTAGTGACAGGTAGGAAGGGTCTGCGAAGCTGCCCTGGGTGGCAGGTTCGTGTGAGATCTCTTTGCAGATTCTCCCGGTGATGATCTGTCTGGTGCTGAGGTGATTGGCCGCTTGAGGCGAGACTCTCTCCTGGTGACGCGTTCCATGCGTCGGGCTGCAGCGAGAACGTCCGAGTATGATGTTGGTGCGACGGACCCAATTAGTTTCTGCAGCTCAATGTTCAGTCCGTCGAAGAATTTCTCGGCCTTCTCTTCCTCTGTCGGGATCAGGGTTGGGGCAAAGCGGCTCAGACGAATGAATTCTGAGTTGTACTCTTCCACCGTCATAGAGTCCTGGGTGAGGCGATTGAATTTGTCCCGCAGTTCTGATCGAGCTATAGCCGGAATATACATCTCTTGGAAGAGTCTGGAGAACTCCTCCCAAGTGACTCGGTCTGGTCCGAGTCGTGCCTCCTCAGACAACCACCAGTGGTGCGCGTTGCCTGTCAACTGCATTCGGACGGCAGTCATCCAGCGTTCCCGGGGAAGCTCGGCTGCTTCAAGTTGATGCCGTATGTTGGTGATCCACTCATGAACTTCTGTGGGCTCCTCTTTTCCAGAAAAAGTGCGGGGCTTCTGTCACGCCCCAGTCCCAAAATACCGAGGGACTGGATGCGTGATTATGGCCAGCAGCATGCACCGATGGACAAACCTAATTTAATGGATCCATCGGGCATACTTAAGCTGTATTACATCAGTCAGGGTTTTACTATTCTCATCCACAGATATAAGATAGCAATAACATCAAAAGAAATACAAAACAACAACAGTCAAAGTAAATAAAATCGGAGAACAATCCGATATTAAGTCTGTTTACACAAGTTCTCAAAGACAGGAAATAAAGAGTTTAAATTAACAGGAATTAAAGTCTATTTGCCATAATACTGAGCAGGGCGAAGCAATTGTTCAGGAGAAGTCCTCAGCGATCACCTCATCCTCAGGTTCAAGTACTGCTCCGAGTAGTGCCCCTGTTCCGTACACCTCAGGGTAGATCTCGTCTACTATAACTGGAGAACAAAACCAGGTCCTCAGAGGGACGTAACAAGGTACAGAAGAATACGAGCCATAATACAGTGAATGAACATGCAAGTCAACCAAGATGTTAAACTCAAGAGTAGCATCAGAAATTAATAAGTCTAAGACAGTAGCATGCCGATGTTGCTATCAAACAAATCTGGGTAAATAATTAAACTAGCTAAGTGATCATGCAAGTGAGAGTTATTATTCATACTCAGGCTGAGACTACTACAGGATCAGTGACAAGAAACCATAGCAGTATTTTCTCGAAGGGCCAGTACAGGTGCCAAAGCTCTGTGTCAGAGACTAGGACACTTCCAGATAACAGTATATAATATATATTCAGCCTTGATATAGTAATACTCTCCCCACCCAATGAAATCTCACGTCACAGTTCTCAATGTTCATGTTACGCAAGATTAGAACTAATGCAGTCAGTCATTTATTAAGTTCTAAGAAAATAAGCTTAAATCATGAAATCTATATCCTATTATGAAACTCCTTAAAAATCAGGAAGATTCTATATCATACTTTGTGTCAGGTATCCTGGGTATAAAGTACTGGATAGGGCAAGTACAACAGTCACAGAAATTTAAAGCAAGAGAATCAAAGTGAATCAATAAACTGCATTTTATGGCAAGATACACTTGCCTGGGTTTTCGGCTCCAAATGTTGCTCTGGCTTCAGCTGGATTTCCAAGCAGTACTCCGGTTGCTGAAACAAACATCACCATCATGTCCAGAACACTTCAATCAGCTAGGAACGCCTGTCCTTGAGTCCAATTTGGAGACAAGGGCAAAAACGTCATTTCTGGGCCAAAGCGGGTCCATGTGTAGGTCGCTTTGTACCGAAAACCGGGTCAGGGTCAAAAAGTCTCCAAATCAGTCTAACTTAATGTCAACAAGTCAGGAATGTTGATACGAACCCAACGGAACTTCCAGAATTGGATTCCGTTGAGCCGTTCTCAAAATCGCCTGTCTGGTGGAGCCTGTGGGGCCCACGACACGCGATTTTCCAACGTTCTCAGAATCGAGCCAAACTTGACCCACAGGACCAGCGTATTGCTTCGAGTCCGATGGCGCAAGTTTCGTCTCGATCCGACGTGTTTACACTAAGTTACAGCAAGATTCAGAAAACTCGGATACGGAGCGGTGTTCGCGGATATGCACTGATTCCGGTGTGCACGCACATCCGAATCAGCTTCTGCGAAAGCTCGCACGTCCGTATCTACGATGCTCATGTGTCGGTGAAGACCGTATGTGACCAAGTCGTCGTGTTTGGCGGGGCGTACTCGATTCCGGGGTGAAACAGGGCTTAGTTTCTCCTATTTTTGGATCGCGGTGTGCGATCACCACAGGACGCGATGCCCCGAGCTGGTTGCACGGGCACCGAGGGGGTCATACAGGCTACGCAAAGAAATTTACGGAATTAAAATCAGAGCTACGAGTCAAAAGTTATGGGTACCTGAACTGGCTAGAAAAATCAAATACTAATCGTGTCCGACACGCGTCTTGATCGAGGGCTGTGTCCTGTTCTGGGGTTGCCGTGTCCGCTCGTATCCAGACTCGTACTCACGTTCTGTGTCGTGTCCGGTGGCGAGGGGAGAAAGCTGGGAGGGGGTTCAGGCCGGCGGAGGTCGGCTCCGGTCCTGGGTGGTCGTCGAAGCCCTGGACGGCCGGATCAGCGCCGGAGAAGGGGAAAATATGGGAGTCGACTCGCTGGATGTTCTGGTCGGATTCCCGGTGGCCGAGGGAAGCCGAAAACAGATGCTGGAGGCTGGGCGAACCATTCCTGGTGGTCGGGGCGGTGCCTCAGGGTGGTCAGAGGCAGATTGGAGGTTGCCGGAAAACTCTAAGCTCGCCGGAGAAGAACAGCAAGGGGGAAATCCGGCGACCACGTATAGGTTTATATAGGGCTCGCCACGGCAGAGGGAGGGCCGGACGTTGGCCGGAAAACGAAGGGGGAGCATCGCCGGTTACGGGGGAAGGTGAACCGGGGAGTCTCCGGCGGCCACGGCGGCGGAAACGGCCGCCGGCAGCCGAAGGGTCGGGTCTTTTGGGTTTCGGGGGTTAGGGATTCTGAATGGGTCGGGTCGGGTCCTGGCGGGTCGGGTCTGACCCGGATCCGACCCGCTAGGCAAACGGTTCGGTCTAGTTAGACCGGCCGATCCGGTCCGGTTCAGGGTTCGGTTTAAAAAAATGGTTTGGTTTATTTTAATATATATTGGTTTAAATAATCAGATAAATTTAACAATAGTTTTTAATGCTTTAAAAATTCATCCGGGGTCCAATAAATTTCCAGAAAAATACCCTATGTCTAGTTTTTCATCTTACACCATAAAATATTATTTTCATAATATTTTAGTATTATTTAATAACAATTAAAAATCCGTTAATAATTAAAACACATTAATTTAAGGAGAGAAAATTTCTGAAAATTATCAAAAATTCCAAATTAAAAATTATGAAAATCAGGGGGATTACAATATACCCCCCTTAAGAGGATTGCGTCCTCGCAATCAAAGAATAACCGGTCAATAGAGATGACACGGTTACCAATTTTATTTGAATCACAATGCAATAAAGAAAATCAAGGTTCAGGGCTTGAACACATAGGAAAAATCTTTTTCCTAAGTAGAAATTATGCAATTTTCCAAATGTGGGAAATCTAAAAAATTACTGTTTTTATAAAACCAGGTTATCTTTTCAAAACTTATCAGGTTAACATTTGTAAAACAGTCTAGGTTATTTAGCAAGTTCAAAATTAGGTTAACAATAGGTTATCAATTATTTACAGGCTAAAGTTATCAGGTTAAAGTCTGGGGTCACGAACCAGCAGGCACGAACTATAACAATGCTAGAAATGGAACAACTACAAAGACTTACTCGCATTAGCAACTCCTTGTTTCTGCGCATCTCCCACAGTCATCGCGAAAACTTGGCCGCGTCCTTGAGGTGGTGCTCTCTGATTTTGCTGGGCTTGCTGGTAGGGTGCTGCTTGATGTGCCAAGGGTGGCCTTGGTTGATGCCCTCCTGGTGCTGGTAGAGCTTGTTGGTTCGCTCTTGGTGCTTCTCTACGATCAGGGCAGTCCTTCACTGCATGCTGTCTGGATCCGCAACCTAAGCACAGTCCGTGTTTACGTCTACACTCCTTCTCAACATGGCCTATCTTGCCGCAGTAGTAACAAGTAGGAAGAGTCAGGATTTTGGATGCAGATCCCTGTGGTGCTTGATGCAGATGAGGTTTCTTGACAGCTTCTCCATTGTTTGCTCTGGCTGGTACTGATGTGGAAGGCCTCTTCAGACTGGTTTCTCTTCTGGTGACGCGCTCCATGCGTCGAGCTGCAGCAAGGACGTCCGTGTACGAAGTTGGTGCGACAGATCCAATCAGTTTCTGTAGTTCGATGTTGAGTCCGTCGAAAAACTTCTCGGCCTTCTCTACTTCAGTCGGAATCAAGGTAGGAGCGAAGCGACTCAGACGAATGAACTCGGCGTTGTATTCTTCCACCGTCATAGTTTCCTGAGTGAGGCGGTTGAATTTGTCCCTCAGTTCTGATCGAGCGATAGCAGGTATGTACATCTCCTGGAAGAGTCTGGAGAACTCTTCCCAAGTAACTCGGTCTGGTCCAAGCCTGGTCTCTTCGGATAGCCACCAGTGATGAGCATTGTCCGTCAATTACATTCTGACGGCAGTCATCCAACGTTCTTGTGGAAGCTCAGCTGCTTCTAATTGATGCCGAATGTTGGTGAGCCATTCATGCACTTCTGTTGGTCCCTCCTTGCCAGAAAAAGTGCGAGGCTTCAGCTGGCGGAAGTCTGTGATAGAGCCTGTTGGTTGCCGTCTAGCTGGTAGGTTGGCCTGCTCCAGTGTATTTACTAGACTGTTCCTCAAGTACTCAGCCTCGCGACGTTGGGCCTCAGTTTGGATCTGTTGCTGAGCTTGCATCATTGCGTAGAACATCTGGAACATCTGCTGTCCGTCCATTGCTTGGCCTGGTGGAAAGACAGGCATCTGAGGAGTGAACTGGGGCGGAGGTGGAATATCATCACGCCGAAATCTAGAAGATTGCGGATCTGCTTGGCTGCTTCGGTGAGTAGAGGGATCTCCACTCAGTAACGTCACTTCATCTTCTCCGTAAGTGACTTCAGCACCTACTGGTGTTCTGGCTGGAGTTCCGTCATTTTCTCGTGGATCCATTACTCTGCATCAACAATAAACTATAAGAGGCACGCAGGAGTCAAGGCAAGATGCAATTCAAAATGAATTCGATACAGATATCAAAAATGATTCAAGCAAGTGGATGAGATCCTAAAAAACTTATCCTATCTTATTGTAGGCCTGTTCGGTCCCTAAGTTGAAACCGAACAATTTAGTCGTTGACCTGCATGGGCCACCACAAAAACCATGTCACGTCCCAGTCCCAAAATACCGAGGGACTGGATGCGTGATTATGGCCAGCAGCATGCACCGATGGACAAACCCAATTTAATGGATCCATCGGGCATACTTAAGCTGTATTACATCAGTCAGGGTTTTACTATTCTCATCCACAGATATAAGATAGCAATAACATCAAAAGAAATAAAAAACAACAACAGTCAAAGTAAATAAAATCGGAGAACAATCCGATATTAAGTCTGTTTACACAAGTTCTCAAAGACAGGAAATAAAGAGTTTAAATTAACAGAAATTAAAGTCTATTTGCCATAATACTGAGCAGGGCGAAGCAATTGTTCAGGAGAAGTCCTCAGCGATCACCTCGTCCTCAGGTTCAAGTACTGCTCCGAGTAGTGCCCCTGTTCCGTACACCTCAGGGTAGATCTATTCTGCTATAACTGGAGAACAAAACCAGGTCCTCAGAGGGACGTAACAAGGTACAGAAGAATACGAGCCATAATACAGTGAATGAACATGCAAGTCAACCAAGATGTTAAACTCAAGAGTAGCATCAGAAATTAATAAGTCTAAGACAGTAGCATGCCGATGTTGCTATCAAACAAATCTGGGTAAATAATTAAACTAGCTAAGTGATCATGCAAGTGAGAGTTATTATTCATACTCAGGCTGAGACTACTACAGGATCAGCGACAAGAAACCATAGCAGTATTTTCTCGAAGGGCCAGTACAGGTGCCAAAGCTCTGTGTCAGAGACTAGGACACTTCCAGATAACAGTATATAATATATATTCAGCCTTGATATGGTAATACTCTCCCCACCCAATGAAATCTCACGTCACAGTTCTCAATGTTCATGTTACGCAAGATTAGAACTAATGCAGTCAGTCATTTATTAAGTTCTAAGAAAATAAGCTTAAATCATGAAATCTATATCCTATTATGAAACTCCTTAAAAATCAGGAAGATTCTATATCATACTTTGTGTCAGGTGTCCTGGGTATAAAGTACTGGATAGGGCAAGTACAACAGTCACAGAAATTTAAAGCAAGAGAATCAAAGTGAATCAATAAACTGCATTTTATGGCAAGGTACACTTGCTTGGGTTTTCGGCTCCAAATGTTGCTCTGGCTTCAGCTGGATTTCCAAGCAGTACTCCGGTTACTGAAACAAATATCACCATCAGGTCCAGAACACTTCAATCAGCTAGGAACGTCTGTCCTTGAGTCCAATTTGGAGACAAGGGCAAAAACGTCATTTCTGGGCCAAAGCGGATCCATGTGTAGGTCGCTTTGTACCGAAAACCGGGTCAGGGTCAAAAAGTCTCCAAATCAGTCTAACTTAATGTCAACAAGTCAGGAATGTTGATACGAACCCAACGGAACTTCCAGAATTGGATTCCGTTGAGCCGTTCTCAAAATCGCATGTCTGGTGGAGCCTGTGGGGCCCACGACACGCGATTTTCCAACGTTCTCAGAATCGAGCCAAACTTGACCCACAGGACCAGCGTATTGCTTCGAGTCCGATGGCGTAAGTTTCGTCTCGATCCGACGTGTTTACACTAAGTTACAGCGAGATTCAGAAAACTCGGATACGGAGCGGTGTCCGCGGAAACGCACTGATTCCGGTGTGCACGCACATCCGAATCAGCTTCTGCGAAAGCCCGCACGTCCGTATCTATGATGCTCACGTGTCGGTGAAGACCGTATGTGACCAAGTCGTCCCGTTTGGCGGAGCGTACTCGATTCCGGGGTGAAACAGGGCTTAGTTTCTCCTGTTTTTGGATCGCGGTGTGCGATCACCACAGGACGCGATGCCCCGAGCTGATTGCACGGGCACCGAGGGGGTCATACAGGCTACGCAAAGAAATTTACGGAATTAAAATCAGAGCTACGAGTCAAAAGTTATGGGTACCTGAACTGGCTAGAAAAATCAAATACTAATCGTGTCCGACACGCGTCTTGATCGAGGGCTGTGTCCTGTTCTGGGGTTGCCGTGTCCGCTCGTATCCAGACTCATACTCACATTCTGGGTCGTGTCCGATGGCGAGGGGAGAAAGCTGGGAGGGGGGTCAGGCCGGCGGAGGTCGGCTCCGGTCCTGGGTGGTCGTCGAAGCCCTGGACGGCCAGATCAGCACCGGAGAAGGGGAAAATATGGGAGTCGACTCGCTGGATGTTCTGGTCGGATTCCCGGTGGCCGAGGGAAGCCGGAAACAGATGCTGGAGGCTGGGCGAACCGTTCCTGGTGGTCGGGGCGGTGCCTCAGGGTGGTCAGAGGCGGATTGGAGGTTGCCGGAAAACTCTAAGCTCGTCGGAGAAGAACAGCAAGGGGGAAATCCGGCGACCACGTATAGGTTTATATAGGGCTCGCCACGGCAGAGGGAGGGCCGAACGTTGGCCGGAAAACGAAGGGGGAGCATCGCCGGTTACGGGGGAAGGTGAACCGGGGAGTCTCCGGCGGCCACGGCGGCGAAAACGGCCGCCGGCAGCCGAAGGGTCGGGTCTTTTGGGTTTCGGGGGTTAGGGATTCTGAATGGGTCGGGTCGGGTCCTGGCGGGTCGGGTCTGACCCGGATCCGACCCGCTAGGCAAACGGTTCGGTCTAGTTAGACCGGCCGGTCCGGTCCGGTTCAGGGTTCGGTTTAAAAAAATGGTTTGGTTTGTTTTAATATATATTGGTTTAAATAATCAGATAAATTTAACAATAGTTTTTAATGCTTTAAAAATTCATCCGGGGTCCAATAAATTCCCGAAAAAATACCCTATGTCTAGTTTTTCATCTTACACCATAAAATATTATTTTCATAATATTTTAGTATTATTTAATAACAATTAAAAATCCGTTAATAATTAAAACACATTAATTTAAGGAGAGAAAATTTTAGAAAATTATCAAAAATTCCAAATTAAAAATTATGAAAATCAGGGGGATTACAGCTTCAGTTGGCGGAAGTCAGTGATTGAGCCTGTAGATGGCCGTCGAGCTGGTAGGTTGGCCTGCTCCAGTACAGTTACGATGCTGTCCCTCCAGAAGTTAGCTTCGCGACGCTGAGCCTCGTGTTGGACTTGTTGCTGAGCTTGCATCATCGCGTAGATCATTTGGAATATCTGCTGCCCGTCAATTGGCTGTCCTTGTGGGAGCACAGGCGTTGGTGGGACGAACTGCGGCGGAGGTGGAATGTCATCGCGTCGGAATCGGGAGGTAGGTTGACCTGCCTGCTGGCTTTGTTGAGTTGAGGAAACTCCTCCAACTGGTGTTACTTCGTCGTCATAGGTGACACCTGTAGCTTGTGGTGTTCCGACGGGAGTCTCGTTGCATTCTTGTGGGTCCATTTTTCTGCATTCAAAATACCCAGTAAGAGGCGTACAGGAATCAAGGCAAGATGCAAGTCAAATAAATTTATTCGAATGCGATACTGATTATCAAAAACGATTCAAGCAAGTGGATGAGATCCTAAAAACTTATCATATTCTTTATTGCAGGCCGGTTCGGTCCCTAAGTTGAAACCGAACAATTTAGTCGTTGACCTGCATGGGCCACCACAAAAACCATGTCACGTCCCAGTCCCAAAATGCCGAGGGACTAGAGAAGCGTGGCAATGGCCAGCAGCACGCACCGATGGACAACCCAATTTAATGGATCCATCAGGGCATGCTTAAGCTGTAGTCTAGCAGTAATAAGTTACAAGTCTCAGGTATTACTAATCTCATCCACAGAATAACACAGATTAATTGCCAGAAATAATGCAATGGAAATAAATATGCAATAACAAATAAGGTTGTCTCGGGAAACAAATTCGAGAATTATTCTGTTACATTTAAAGAAAAAAAGGGTAGGAATTGAAATGCTGAAAATGTAAATACTGTGTAATTGAAGCCGGTGCTCAGGAGAAATCTTCGGCCACAACTTCGTCCTCTGTTCCTTGTTCTGCTCCAAGGAGTGCTCCGGTACCGTACACCTCTGGGTAGTTCTCTTCAGCTGTACCTGGGGACATAATCCGGATCCAGGTCCTCAGGGGACAGCAAGGTACAGAAAATACAAGCCAAAATAAACACAGTGCAGCAGATAATTAAACAAGAGGGTAAGCTATGTAACCAGCTAAGTGATATGTAATATGAGAGCAGCACTAGAATTCAGGCTGAAGCCACTACAAGCTCTGTGTCGGGGAGCCGGTAGCGGCAATAACTATGAATTACACTATGTTATATACTATGTTTTATATATAATATCAGCCTGTAGTCTGTGTGTCTCTCCCCACCCAATGTAATCCCACGTCTCATGTCCACGATGCCTCATGTCCATGTCACGCACGATTATAACTAATGCAGCAAGTCTGATAGCTATGAGTCAAATGTCTAAGAATGTAAAGTCTATGTCATAAAACATGCATCCTATACAGAATCACCTCGAATGTCTCAGGAAGACTCTGTCTCATGAAATAGTGTCAAGTGTCCTGGGTTCTGGTGTACTTGATAGGACAAGTACGAGAATAAGGGTATCGATTGTCCATCTCTAATGACGTACCCAACACCGCGTACGGGGTTGGCACCCGACTATGATCGGACACTAAGCACGTCACACGTTTCCTAGGTTAAGCAGTTAAAACAAGTTACATATGGATCTACCAGAATTCAAGTAAAATACTATAACAGAAATTACTGAGAATTTAAAAGCTCTGTGTTCTCACTGATGCAAAATTAACCAAGAAAAATATATAGCAAGCTGCAGCGTTTGGCAAGGTACACTTGCCTGTGGTTCCGGCTATGTTTGCGATTCTGACTTCGGTTGGATTTGCAGGCGGTACTCCGGTTGCTGAAACAAACATCACCATCAGATCCAGAAAATATCAATCAGCTAGAAACGCCTGTCCTTGGGTCCAATTTGGAGACAAGGGCAGAAACGACAGTTTCGGGCCAAAATGGGGTCCACCGGTGGGCCCGCTTTGCACCGAAAAATGCGTCAGGGTCAACGGTCTCCAAATTCACCAAACTCAGTGTCAACAGGTCAGAAACGCTGATACGAACCCAACGGAACTTTCAGAATTGAATTCCGATGAGCCGATCACAAAATCGCCCGTCGAGCGGAGCCTGTGGGGCCCACGACACGCGATTTCGTCAACGTTCTCAGAATCGAACCAAACTTGACCCACAGGACCAGCGTATCGCTACGAGTCTGATGGCACAAGTTTCGTCTCGATCCGACGTGTGTACACAAAGTTAGGGCATGTTCCAGAAAGTACGAATACGGGACGATGTCCGCGGATACGCGTTGATTCCGGCGTGCACGCACACCCGAATCAGCTTCCGCGAAATCCCACACGTCCGTATCGACGAGGCGCACGTATCTGTGAAGACCGCGCGCGACCAAGTCGTCCCGTTTGGCGGGGCGTACTCAGTTCCGGGGTGAAACAGGGTCTGGTTTTTCCTGTTTTTGGATCGCGGTGTGCGATCGCCACAGGCCACGATGCCTCGAACAGTTTATCCGGACACCGAGAGGGTCATACAGGCTTCGCAACGCAATTTGCGAAAACGAAAACGGAGCTACGAGCAAGAAAATATACGCACCTGAACGGGGCCTAAAAACCGAGGTTCGAATCGTGTCCGACACGTGTCCGACACGTGTCGGATTCGAAGAAACTAGGGTTAGGGTTAGGGTTAGGGCTTCTGGCCGAACTCCGGCGGGGACGGCGGCTAGGCGGCGGCTGGACTGCGGCGGAGGGCCGGGGGCACGCGTCGTGGCGGTGGCTGGGGACTAGCCGGCGGTCGGAGGCGGCGCGGGGCCTGCTGCGGGGAAGAGGGAGGAGGAGGAGGGCCGGCTGGGGAGAAGGCTGTGCGGCTGGGCGGCTGG
The DNA here is from genome assembly GCA_036927795.1 of Iris macrosiphon. NCBI lineage: Eukaryota > Viridiplantae > Streptophyta > Magnoliopsida > Asparagales > Iridaceae > Iris > Iris macrosiphon. Next base: position 40,945,751 of record JAYESA010000018.1, on the reverse strand, counting down.
GCCGGGCGAGGCGGTGCTGCAGCGGGAAGCGGCGGACGGAGGGCGGAGCTGGCACGGCGGGGAGGGGCGGTTCGATGGCCGGAGGGAGGGGAAGAAAGGGGGTTTTATAGGGTTGCGGCGGGGTCGGGGAGGCCGAGGGAGGCGGCGCCGAAGGCGGAGACGTGGGGTGCGGGGCCGGGCTAGGCGCGGCGTGGCGCTGGAAGCGGGCGGCGCGGCCGAAGGCGCGGGGAGCGGCGGCAGAAGCGGTCGCAGGCGATCGTGCGGAGGGGAAAGAGGGAACGGGTCGGACGGGTCTGCGGGTGCGGGTGTGGTGGACCCGACCCGACCCGATAGGGGATGGGCCGGTGCGGGCTGGGCTGGGCCGAATGGGCCGCGGGCTGGGTTTAATTTTATTAAAAATAATTAAATAATAATTAACTCATTTAATTAATTAAATAATTAATAATAATTATTTTTAGGTATTTTAAAATAGGTCCTGGGGTCCAATAAATTCCAGAAAAATTGCCCTAAGTCCAGTTTTCCATTTTACATCCAAAAATATTATTTTCATAATATTTTAATATCATTTATTATCATTTAAAAATTATTGAATAAATAAAACCCTGTTTTTAAATTACAGAAAATTTCCAGAAAATTCCAGAAAATTGTGAAAAATTCAGTTTTTAAAATTTTGAAAATCAGGGGGTTTACAAAAGGCGTCGACACGCGTCTTCGAGTTCTCGGACGGTCGAAGGAATCAGCGACGAGGCAGCGGTGTATTTTTTATTTATTTATTTATTTTATTTATTTATTTTTAACTTTACAACCCAAATTCGGTCGAGTTGTGAGGATGTGGGGGGAACCAAACGACGAATTTGATGATTTCCTCCCCAAATTCAGTCCCAAATATCGGTTACCAAACAGCCCCTTGATATCGGGTTACGGATGCAGCAATAGGTATAATATCCCAATATACCGTTGATAAGTACACTGGTGAGTTATTAATTTCCTGAAGATCAAAACCCTAGAGTAGCCAATATATACCCTATAAATGCAAAATAGGACATAGTGGACCACAAGACTTGATGCCAGTCCATCATTGTAGGTCAAAGTCAGTGGCAGAGGAAGAGGAGAGGAAGTGGTGTAAGCTGAATTTATGAATAATTGTTTGATGACATATATTGAACAAAATGTTTTTGTAAAAGTAAAATATTGCTGGGTCCAGTTTGGATGAGTGCCTATCAGGATAAGATTGAGTTAGATCCAAATTCGGTAAGATCGAATTTGGTTCGATATCTGCCCGTGTCAAACAGAACTCAGTGGCATGGAATAATATAATTCTGTCAGAATGAAGTTTCAGAATTTTATCAGCACTGTTGGATCATATGGACGACCATGATTGGTGCAAGATTATTTTAGGAGTTTTCTATATATGTCCTAAAATTTGTTTCTCAACCTATATATATTTATGAGTTTGGGTTGGGGTTGGGGTTGGGGAGGGGGTTGTTGCCACCAAAAGCTCAAGACGGAAGATTCAAGGGATCAAGTCCACATAAAATCTAGAAAAAGTATGTACTTTGCTCTTATAACTCGTCATCCAAGGCAGTCGGAAGAGATATCTGTTCAGAGAGTCGTCGTCTTCATTCAATGAGATCACTACAGATTGCGTGAGTAATTTTATTGTAATTTTTGTCTTTCTTCTTGAGTTTGAAAAGTTTATTGAATATTTGGTCAAATGGTTCAACATATTTATTCATTCTTGTATCTTTTCTGAAGTTATAAAGATTGAAGTTTGTCTAGGTGACACAGTTATCAAAAATACTGTGTTTGATCTGTCTTGATACTCTTGTTAGATAGTGCTTGGTTATCTTCAGATAAGTTAGTATAGCTTTCGCTGCGGTCAATTTCCAACAGACAAAAGAACATTTTGTAACATTTTTAAAATATTAAGTCTCGTACGAGGTCACTGTAAACATTTATTGTCGGTTATGATATAATGCAACTCTTATAATGTCTCTGCCCTCAAAATATTTTATGTATAATTTATGTTTTTTTTAACATTATTTTAGATTAAAAATTTATTAATCGATTTGATCCCGCTATATCCAAATACTCGTTAGGTTACTGGCCGTGCATAAGCCGATTTGAAGGAGAAAGAGCCATGACTAGTAAGGGTCCATATCCAATAATCTTCATTCCTATCCGTGGCTATTGGAGTCCTCTCCAATGTTTTAAAAACCGGACCGATGATTGACATGAAAATCTTTGGTATAGGTCGGAGCGGGGTTCAATCGGGTTCAACAGAGATTCAAGTAGGTCCATTACGAGAACCAAATCATATAAGATATTCACATTTACTTTTTGGTTTGATTTTGTTTGATTTGGTTTGGTTCTTAGTATATATAGGTTGATTTGGTTTTACAACTATAAGATCTCTCAAAGCCAAATCAAGTACCAAACAATCCAAATCTCATGGGAAGAACTTTTTTGAGTTTTTAAAAAAAAAAAAAAAAACTAAAATGGCCGGTTCAATTGTGAACCGGCCGAACCGGTTCACCGGTTAAACTCCGGTTAAGAAAAAAAATCGTCGGTACTAAAAAAATTCGATTCAGATCAGATCGAACCAATTTTTTTGTCACATCCGATTCGATCCGATTCAACCATAAGTCCAGTCCTGTTTTGACAACACTGGTCCTCTCTCTCTCTCTCTCTCTCTCTCTCTCTTCCTATAGAGTAGAAGTAATTCTGGCTGCGGTTGGGTTCCACTTCGCGTTGTTAATAATGTGGGCTAGCTACTGTTCAATCTTCATTTCATCTGCAGACATATCATGATATTATTGAGATTTCTCAGTGTAAGCCCACCTCCTCTTTAGGATTGTTATGTCCATTTAATAGCATGACCAGGATTCCCTCATATGAAATTTGTATATAGTGAATGAATTCTCTAGATTATAGTCTTGAGTACAGTTTCCAAACTTGAAGCCAGAACATGACAAAAGAAAATTATATACATAAAAAAAAAAAAGAATAAATCGAGAGACTGATTTTTTTTTTCTTTAAATGTACTAAAGTAGAATACCATCTTGAAAAGAAGAAAAAAAAAAGAAAACTTTTGTTTCTCATATAGTCGGAAAACTATTTGAAACTAAGAGATCACGAATCTAAGAACAACAAGAAATAGAAGGAGAATGTGTTTCCAAATTAAGAAGTTAAATGTTAGTCTCGACCTTTGATTTGACGATGTAAGCACAGTTTGCTGGAGGATTGGCTAATTCCATCAACCAGAAGGACGTGTGGTACTTTGGTAGAATAATTTAGACGATAGTTTTTTTTTTTGTTGTTGTTCACACAACTCTTTTTCAGCACAGTTTGCTGGAGGATTGGCTAATTCCAAATTAAAAAGTTAAATGTTAGTCTCTGACCTTTCGTTGGAGTTGCTAAATCTCAACGGAACTAGCTCCTACAAGAAAAATTCAAAAAAAAATAATAAAAAATATAAATATTTTTTTGAGAATTTAAATTATGTCCCTCTAGAAAAATATTTTACCGTGGTAAGAGCATCCACAGTAGGGACACTTCAAAAACATACTCCAAATTATTAAAAATTATATAAATTATTACTTTTGGAGTGTCTCCATGATATTGGTACACAATGATACACTCCAAATTAATTTTCTCTTTTTTCTCCCTCTTTTTTCTCTTTATTTTTCTTCCTTATTAGGTAGTATTTTTTCTTTCTCTTTTTACTCTTTATTTTTTTTTCATGTTTGGTTACTTTTGATAGGCCCATCAATTAATATAGAGGAGCTATGACACGCTCTAAATCTGAAGTGTCTTGTAGCTTTCTAGCAATTTTCAAGTATGCACAAGTGTCCACTGTAGCCTTCAAGTGCTACAAAATTTGACTAAAAATAAAATATAGCACTTGAAACATCTTCCACTGTGGATGCTCTAATCACACAAGCTACCACATCTCATATGCATATGTCAATACAAATTATAACTATATATTGAGATACATATTTGAAAAAAATTCAATATGGAAACTATCTTACTAATGGCCAAGCAAAATACTCCAACACAAAATAATATTATGGCGGAAATATACAAAGACTAACGTAGGAAAGTTCATGAAAGAAAAACATAAGATTTTACTCTTTATTTTAAAAGGATAATGTACATTTCGACTTTAATCAAAATCCGTATCACTTGAAGGCGGCAGTGGATACTTGTGCATACTTGAAAATTTCTAGAAAGCTACGAAATACTTCAGATTTGGAACATGTCTTAGAGCATCCACAGTAAGAATACTCCAAACATATACTTCAAATTATTAAAAATTGTATAAATTATTAGAGCATCCACAGTGAGAGAGGTTTCAAGTGCTACATTTTGACTTTAGTCAAATTTTGTAGCACTTGAAGGTTGTAGTGGACATTTGTTCATACTTAAAAATTGCTAGAAAGCTAAGAGACACTCCAGATTTGGAGCGTGTCCTAAGAGCATTCACAGTGAGAGGTTTCAAGTGCTACATTTTGACTTAAGTCAAATTTTGTAGCACTTGAAGGTTGTAGTGGACATTTGTTCATACTTGAAAATTGCTAGAAAGCTAAGAGACACTCTAGATTTGGAGCGTGTCCTAACTCTAGTACGTTAATTGTTGGACCCACCAAAAGTAACCAAACGTGGAAGAAAAATAAAAAGGAAAGAGAGGGAGAAAAAATATTACCAAACATGGAAAAAAAAAATAAAGACGAAAAGAGAGAGAAAAGTGGAGGTTAATTTGGAGTATTTGTTTGAGTGTACCATTGTGTGCAAATATCAAGAAGATACTCCAAAAATAATAATTTACACAATTTCAAATAAATTGGAGTATGTGTTTGAAGTCTCTCCACTGTGGATGCTCTTACTTTTGGAGTGTCCACATGATATTGACACACAATGATACACTCCAAATTAATCTTCTCTTTTTTCTCCCTCTTTTTACTCTTTATTTTTCTTCCACATTTGGTAATATTTTTCTCTTTTCTCTTTTCTGTTTTTATTTTTATTTTTTATTTTCTTACTTTTGTGGGCTCATCAATTAATATAAATGAGTTAGAGCATCCATAGTGTGAGATATTTCAAGTGCTACATTTTGACTTTAGCCAAATTTTATAGTACTTGAAGGCTGCAGTGGACACTTGTTTATACTTGAAATTTGTTAGAAAGGTACGAGACACTCCAGATTTGGAGCGTCTTCTAGCTCCTCTATATTAATTATTGGCCCCACAAAAAGTAACTGAACAAAAAAGAAAAATAAAGAGAGAGAAAGTAGAGGACAAATCTTACCAAATAGGGAAGGAAAAAAAGAGAGAAAAAAGGTAATTAATTTGAAGTGTTTATTTGGAGTGTACTATTGTATACAAATATCATGTAGACACTTCAAAAGTAGTCGTTTATATGCTTTTTAATAGTTTGGAGTATATGTTTGGAGTACCCCCACTGTGGATGCTCTAACTTTCTAGCCATTTTCAAGTATGCACAAGTGTCCACTGCAGCCTTCAAGTGCTACAAAATTTGACTAAAGTTAAAATGTAGCACTTGAAGCCTTTCCCACTGTAGATGCTCTCACTATGGATGCTCTTAGCTCCTCTATATTAATTACTGGGCCCACCTAAAATAATCAAACATGAAAGAAAAATAAAGTGGAAAAAGAGAAAAAAAATCTTATCAAATAGGGAAGAAAAATAAAGAGAGAAAAAAGAAAGAAAAAGAAGAGATTAATTTGGAGTATTTACGAAAATTTTCATCCTAAGGGATGCATTTTCATCCAATTGTGGCTGAAGGAAAGAATTTGAAAAAAATTGCAATGGGAAGACTCGCCAATTGAGTTGACGGAGGAGGAAAGAAATGGGGGGCTGCCAATTGAGTTGGCGGTTGGAGAGGGGGACCGTCAACTCAGTTAACGTGGGAGTGGGGACCGCCAACTGAGTTGTTTTTTTGTTGATTTTTTTTTGTGAATAGATAATAACGAATGATCTATTAGTAATATCATAAAAAACTATAACATAGATAATAATAAATTAAAAATATTTATTTGAATTTATAATCTCTACTGTTGTAAATACAGCTTAGAAACGGCTCAAAATGAATCGTCTAAATCGTAAATATATTATCAATTTTTAATATAAATTTTTTTTTATAAAAAATTAACTATGATTTTCTTCATAAGCAGTTGAAAAAAAATGTAAACCACTATATATATTTAAACTAAAATTAAAATTATATTCAAAAATATATATGTAGAAAATCGTAGAAATTGTAGATTTTTTTTAAACCACTATAAATATTTAAATTAAAAATATATCCAAAAATATTTTTAAATAGTTAAATAAAAAATTAACTACGATTTTCTTAATCCTAAAATATATTCAAAATTTAAATTATATTTAAACTAACTACTATAAACTTTTAAATTTTAAATTATTATTTGATATAAATATTTATATCACGGCTAATGGTGATTTTAAAAAAAAATTTCTCAACTATTTACAAAGAATACCGTAGTTAATTTTTTTTAAATTTTATATTAAGAATTGATGATATATATATATACGATTTAGACGGCTCATTTTGAGCCGTTTCTAAGCTGTATTTACAATAGTGGAGATTATAATTTGAAATAAATATTTTCGATTTATTGTTATCCATGTTATATTTTTTTTGTGATATTATTAATAGATAATTCGTTATTATCTATCCACCAAAAAAAATAAATTCAAAACCAACTAAAAAACAAAACAAAACCAACTCAGTTGGCGGTCCCTACTCCCACGCCAACTGAGTTGGCGGTCCCCTATTTCTTTTCTCCTCCGCCAACTCAATTGGCGAGTCTGCACTTCTTTTGCAATTTTTTCTAAATTTTTTCCTTCAGCCGGCATTGGATGAAAATTCATCCCTTAGGTTGAAAATTTTCGAAGTGTTTATTTAGCAAAAAATTTACTGTAGCGAAATAAATTTATATTAAATTCATGCAAACGAAACAAGTTTGGGTAATTTTGAAATAGAGACAGTCCGCCAACAGTGTTGGCGAAAAAAGAAAAACGAACACGTAGACAAAAAAGTCAAAAGTGGACCCCACAAGTCCAAATTCTGCCAACATTATTGGCTGAATTTGTGCAAGCCAATAGTGTTGGCAGAATTTGGCCTTGTGGGACCCGCGAGATGGTTTGGGTGGTTGGATTTTGTTTGGTTGGTTTGGTTTGGTTTGTTTGATTTATTTTATTAGTTTGTTTTAATTAGTTATGTTTTTTTTTAGTTTAGTTTTAGAATTTGATTTAAGAAAATATATTTTAACAAAATAAAATTAAAATAAATTAATTGTAAAAAAATGTTTAGAAATATTTTTTTCGCATATTGTCACGCCCCAGTCCCAAAATGACGAGGGACTGAGCACGTGCGCAATGGCCAGCAGCATGCACCGATGGACTACCCAATTTAATGGATCCATCAGGGCATGCTTAAGCTGTAGTCAACAGGAAATAGAGCATTTGTTACAAGTCTCAGGTCATTCTAATCTCATCCACAACAGATATCACAGATTAATAGACAGAGTAATGTAATTAGAAATAACTGTCAAATCTCAATAAATTTCTCGGGAAACAAATCCGAGAATATGTCTGGTACAACCATGCAAATAGACAGGAAATAAACAACTGGAAATAGAAACAGAGATAACTGACTCTATACAGCCAATGCTCAGGAGAAGTCCTCTGGTGCGATCTCGTCCTCAGGTCCTGGTACAGCTCCTGGAAGTGGTCCTGTACGGTGTAGCTCTGGGTGGATCTCTTCGGCTATACCTGGGGACATAGTCCATTCCAGGTCCTCAGGGGACATAACAAGGTACAGATAATACAAGCCAAATATAAGCAGTGCAGAAACAAATAAGCAATAGGGTAAACTATGTAACCAGCTAAGTGATATGCAACATGAGAGCAGTACAAGAACTCAGGCTGAAACTACTACAAGCTCTGTGTCGGGGAGCCGGTAGCAGTGATATCATGTAGTTGTCTAGCTCTTAGTGAGACTAAGACGCCGGCATAATATAAAATCAACCTGTAGCCTGTGTGACTCTCCCCACCCAATGTAATCACGCATATCATGACCATAACGTCTCATGTCCATGTCAGCGGGATTATAACTAATGCAACAAGTCATAATGTCTATAAGGTATCTCTGTCAAGTCCTGTATCCTATACAGAATCACCATGAATATCTCAGGAAGACTCTGTATCATGAATAGTGTCAAGTGTCCTGGGTTCTGGGGTACTTGATAAGACAAGTACGAGCATTATCGGGTCTCGATAACCATCTCTATGTGACGTTACACAACTCTGCGTACGGTGTTGGCACCCGACCATTAATCGGACGCGAAGTAAAGCCACTCGGTCCTGGGTTTTAACAGTTGAAACAAGTTTATATGTATTTAAACAAGAATTCAGGCAAGTTCTATAACAGGAATTAATGCAATTTGGCAAGATTTATTTGTCCACCGATGTATAACAAGTCAAGAAAATTAAGTAGCAAGCTGCAGGATTTGGCAAGGTACACTTGCCTGTGGTTCCGGCTCTGATTTCGGCTCTGACTTCAGTTGGAATTGCAGGCGGTACTCCGGTTGCTGAAACAAACATCATCATCAGATCCAGAAAATATCAATCAGCTAAAAATGCCTGTCCTTGGGTCCAATTTGGAGACAAGGGCAGAAAATGCAGTTTCGGCCCAAAACGGGGTCCACCGGTGGGCCCGCTTTGCACCGAAAAATGTGTCAGGGTCAATGGTCTCCAAATTCACCAAACTTAGTGTCAACAGGTCAGAAACGCTGATACGAACCCAACGGAACTTTCAGAATTGAATTCCGATGAGCCGATCATAAAATCGCCCGTCGAGCGGGGCCTGTGGGGCCCACGACACGCGATTTCGTCAACGTTCTCAGAATTGAACCAAACTTGACCCACAGGACCAGCGTATCGCTACGAGTCCGATGGTGCAAGTTTCGTCTCGATCCGACTTGTGTACACAAAGTTAGATCAAAATACAGAAAAGGCAGATACGGGGCGATGTCCGCGGATACGCGTTGATTTCGGGGTGCACGCACCCCCGAATCGACTTCCGTGAAATCCCACACGTCCGTATCGACGAGGCGCACGTATCTGTGAAGACTGCGCGCGACCAAGTCGTCCCGTTTGGTGGGGCGTACTCAGTTCCGGGGTGAAACAGGGTCTGGTTTTTCCTGTTTTTGGATCGCGGTGTGCGATCGTCACAGGCCGCGATGTCTCGAACAGTTTGTCCGGACACCGAGAGGGTCATACAGGCTTCGCAACGCAATTTGCGGAAACGAAAACGGAGCTACGAGCAAGAAAATATACGCACCTGAACGGGGCCTGAAAATCGAGGTTGATTTCGTGTCCGACACGTGTCCGACTCGTGTCGGACACATGGGAGATTAGGGTTAGGGTTAGGGCTAGGGGACTCGGCCGGCGGCGTGGACGGCGGTTCTGCGGCCAGGCGGAGGCGGAGGGGACCGGCGCAGCGCGGCGAGGCGGTGGCCGGGCTCGTCGGCGCTGCGGTGGCCGGAGGCGGCTCGGCTCGAGCTGCTGCGGCCTGCTGCTGTCGTCGACGGCGCTCGACGGCGGCTGGGCTGCGTCGGGGTCTGCACGGCGGGGCGTCACGGCGCTGCGGCGGAGGAGATCGACGTCGGCGGGGAGGGGTTCGACGGAGGATGGCCGGGGTCGGTGGGGGAGATCGGAGGAGGCTGGGGGAAATTTATAGGGAGGAGAGAGGGAGAGGGAGAGGGCGATCGGGGCGGAGGACGTGGGCGGGTCAGGCGTGGGGCGCGGGGGTTCGTGGCCGGCTGGGCGGGCGGCGGAGAACGCGGGGAGAGGGGGACTCGGTCGACTGGGGGAGAGAACCGGTCAGCGGGTCGGGCGGCTGGGTCCGGGTCTGGCCGACCCGACCCGACCCGCTAGCCACGGGTGGGCCGAGATGAGGTTGGGCCGGGCTGGGGTTTGAGCCCAGTGGGCCGGGTTCATTTTAATAAAAAATAATAATAATAATAATTTTAATTTTAATAATCAGTAAATAATTAATAATTAATTAATTAATTAATTAAATAAATAGTTTTAGGCCTTTAAAAAATAGGTCCGGGGTCCGATAAATTCCAGAAAAATTGCCCTAAGTCCAGTTTTTTATTTTACATCCAAAAATATTATTTTCATAATATTTTAATATCATTTATTATCATTTAAAAATCATTGAATAATTAAAACCCTGTTTTTAAATTACAGAAAATTCTCAGAAAATTCCAGAAAATTGTGAAAAATCCAGTTTTAAAATTTTTTTTTTTTAAAAAATCAGGGGGTTTACAATCTACCCCCCTTAAGAGGATTGCGTCCTCGCAATCAAAGAATAACCGGTCAGCAGAGATGACACGGTTGCAAGTATCGTTCGAAACACATCACATGATACTTAGGGAAATACCGTTTCCCTAAAATGAAAGTTATACACTTTCCAGAGAAAATCTAGTTACAGCAAGAGAATTACAACTTTTATGAAAACCAGGTTTATTATTAACAAGTTGCAAATTACTAGGTTGGGGCTGAGGTCACGAACCAGTAGGCACGAGCTACAACAAGACTAGAAACGGATAACTACGAATCACTTACGCGCATCAGCTACTCCACGAGTCTGCGCGTTCTCTACTGTCATCGCCAGGGCTTGTTCGCGTCCTTCCAGTCGATTCTTCTGCTGTTGAGCCTGTTGGAAGAGTATTTCCTGGGGTATCAAGGGTGGCCTCGGCTGATACCCTCCTGGAGCTGGTGGTAGGACTTCTTGAACTTCCGTTCGCGGTACTTCCAATGCTGGAGAGGCTGACCTTGGTACTGGTAACGCTCGTTGGTTTACCCTTGGTGCTCTTTCTCGACGCTCAGGGCATTCCCTCAGTAAATGCTGACTGGATCCGCAAGCCAAACATAATCTCATTTTCTGTCTGCACTTGTTCTCTAGATGACCTCGCCTATGATAATATGGGCAAACAGGTATTGCCTGTGGAGATGCTTCTGGTGGCTGGTGCACGTGAGGTCTTTTTGCAACTTCTTCCTGTGGTGCTGAAGTGGAAGTCCGTTTCAGACTAGTCTCTCTCCTGATGACGCGCTCAATGCGTCGCGCTGCAGCAAGGACGTCCGAGTACGAAGTAGGTGCAACGGATCCAATTAGTTTCTGTAGCTCAATGTTTAGTCCGTCGAAGAATTTCTCAGCCTTCTCTTCTTCTGTCGGGATCAATGTTGGGGCGAAGCGACTTAGACGAATGAATTTCGCGTTGTACTCTTCCACCGTCTTAGTATCCTGAGTGAGGTGATTAAACTTGTCCCGAAGTTCTGATCGAGCGATAGCTGGAATGTACATCTCCTGAAAGAGTCTAGAGAACTCTTCCCAAGTGACTCGGTCTGGTCCGAGCCGTGCTTCCTCAGATAGCCACCAGTGATGTGCATTGTCCGTCAACTGCATTCTGACGGCAGTCATCCAACGTTCCTTTGGAAGCTCAGCTGCTTCTAGTTGATGTTGAGTGTTGGTGAGCCACTCATGAACTTCAGTGGGCTTTTCTTTGCCTGAGAATGTACGGGGCTTCAGCTGTCGAAAGTCGGTGATAGAGCCTGTTGTTGGCCGTCGAGCTGGTAGGTTGGCCTGCTCCAGTGCAGTTATTAGGCTGCGACTCAACGCCTCTTGTTGAGCTTGCATTATTGCATAGACCATTGAAAACATCTGCTGTCCGTCCATGGCCTGCCCTGGTGGAATTATGGGCATTGATGGAGTAACTGGCGTCGTTGGTGGAATGTCATCTTGCTGGATTCTCGGGGCATGTTGTTGAGCTGACTGTCCTTTATCTACTGGTGTTACTTCATCTTCGTTGGTTACCTCAGCAACTCGTGGTGACGTTATGGGAGTCTCGTCGTTTCCTCGTGAATCCATAACCCTGTAACCAAAATAAACAATAAGAGGCGCACAGGAATCAAGGCAGGATGCAAGTCAAGGAATTAAATTCGAAGTCGATATGGATACCAAGAACGTTTTCAAGCAAGTGGATGAGATCCTAAACTTATCCTATCTTATTTGCAGGCCTGTTCGGTCCCTGAGTTGAAACCGAACAAATTAGTCGTAGAGACCTGCATGGGCCACCACAAAAACCATGTCACGCCCCAGTCCCAAAATGACGAGGGACTGAGCACGTGCGCAATGGCCAGCAGCATGAACCGATGGACTACCCAATTTAATGGATCCATCAGGGCATGCTTAAGCTGTAGTCAACAGAAAATAGAGCATTTGTTACAAGTCTCAGGTTATTCTAATCTCATCCACAACAGATATCACAGATTAATAGACAGAGTAATGTAATTAGAAATAATTGTCAAATCTCAATAAATTCCTCGGGAAACAAATCCGAGAATATGTCTGGTACAACCATGCAAATAGACAGGAAATAAACAACTGGAAATAGAAACAGAGATAACTGACTCTATACAGCCAATGCTCAGGAGAAGTCCTCTGGTGCGATCTCGTCCTCAGGTCCTGGTACAGCTCCTGGAAGTGGTCCTGTACGGTGTAGCTCTGGGTGGATCTCTTCGGCTATACCTGGGGACATAGTCCATTCCAGGTCCTCAGGGGACATAACAAGGTACAGATAATACAAGCCAAATATAAGCAGTGCAGAAACAAATAAGCAATAGGGTAAACTATGTAACCAGCTAAGTGATATGCAACATGAGAGCAGTACAAGAACTCAAGCTGAAACTACTACAAGCTCTGTGTCGGGGAGCCGGTAGCAGTGATATCATGTAGTTGTCTAGCTCTTAGTGAGACTAAGACGCCGGCATAATATAAAATCAACCTGTAGCCTGTGTGACTCTCCCCACCCAATGTAATCACGCATATCATGACCATAACGTCTCATGTCCATGTCAGCGGGATTATAACTAATGCAACAAGTCATAATGTCTATAAGGTATCTCTGTCAAGTCCTGTATCCTATACAGAATCACCATGAATATATCAGGAAGACTCTGTATCATGAATAGTGTCAAGTGTCCTGGGTTCTGGGGTACTTGATAAGACAAGTACGAGCATTATCGGGTCTCGATAACCATCTTTATGTGACGTTACACAACTCTGCGTACGGTGTTGGCACCCGACCATTAATCGGACGCGAAGTAAAGCCACTCGGTCCTGGGTTTTAACAGTTGAAACAAGTTTATATGTATTTAAACAAGAATTCAGGCAAGTTCTATAACAGGAATTAATGCAATTTGGCAAGATTTATTTGTCCACCGATGTATAACAAGTCAAGGAAATTAAGTAGCAAGCTGCAGGATTTGGCAAGGTACACTTGCCTGTGGTTCCGGCTCTGATTTCGGCTCTGACTTCAGTTGGAATTGCAGGCGGTACTCCGGTTGCTGAAACAAATATCATCATCAGATCCAGAAAATATCAATCAGCTAGAAACGCCTGTCCTTGGGTCCAATTTGGAGACAAGGGCAGAAAAGGCAGTTTCGGCCCAAAACGGGGTCCACCGGTGGGCCCGCTTTGCACCGAAAAACGTGTCAGGGTCAATGGTCTCCAAATTCACCAAACTTAGTGTCAACAGGTCAGAAACGCTGATACGAACCCAATGGAACTTTCAGAATTGAATTCCGATGAGCCGATCACAAAATCGCCCGTCGAGCGGGGCCTGTGGGGCCCACGACACGCGATTTCGTCAACGTTCTCAGAATCGAACCAAACTTGACCCACAGGACCAGCGTATCGCTATGAGTCCGATGGTGCAAGTTTCGTCTCGATCCGACTTGTGTACACAAAGTTAGGTCAAAATGCAAAAAAGGCGGATACGGGGCGATGTCCGCGGATACGCGTTGATTCCGGGGTGCACGCACCCCCGAATCGACTTTCGCGAAATCCCACACGTCCGTATCGATGAGGCGCACGTATCTGTGAAGACTGCGCGCGACCAAGTCGTCCCGTTTGGCGGGGCGTACTCAGTTCCGGGATGAAACAGGGTCTAGTTTTTCCTGTTTTTGAATTGCGGTGTGCGATCGCCACAGGCCGCGATGTCTCGAACAGTTTGTCCGGACACCGAGAGGGTCATACAGGCTTCGCAACGCAATTTACGAAAACGAAAACGGAGCTACGAGCAAGAAAATATACGCACCTGAACGGGGCCTGAAAACCGAGGTTGATTTCGTGTCCGACACGTGTCCGACTCGTGTCGGACACAGGGGAGATTAGGGTTAGGGTTAGGGCTAGGGGACTCGGCCGGCGGCGGGGACGGCGGCTCTGCGGCCAGGCGGAGGCGGAGGGGATCGGCGCAGCGCGGCGAGGCGGTGGCCGGGCTCGTCGGCGCTGCGGTGGCCGGAGGCGGCTCGGCTCGAGCTGCTGCGGCCTACTGCTGTCGTCGACGGCGCTCGACGGCGGCTGGGCTGCGTCGGGGTCTGCACGGCGGGGCGTCACGGCGCTGCGGCGGAGGAGATCGACGTCGGCGGGGAGGGGTTCGACGGAGGATGGCCGGGGTCGGTGGGGGAGATCGGAGGAGGCTGGGGGGAATTTATAGGGAGGAGAGAGGGAGAGGGAGAGGGCGATCGGGGCGGAGGACGTGGGCGGGTCAGGCGTGGGGCGCGGGGGTTCGTGGCCGGCTGGGCGCGCGGCGGAGAACGCGGGGAGAGGGGGACTCGGTCGACTGGGGGAGAGAACCGGTCAGCGGGTCGGGCGGCTGGGTCCGGGTCTGGCCGACCCGACCCGACCCGCTAGCCACGGGTGGGCCGAGATGAGGTTGGGCCGGGCTGGGGTTTGAGCCCAGTGGGCCGGGTTCATTTTAATAAAAAAAAAAAAAATAATTTTAATAATAAATAATTATCAGTAATTAATAAATAATTTTATTAATTAAATAAATAGTTTTAGGCCTTTAAAAAATAGGTCCGGAGTCCGATAAATTCCAGAAAAATTGTCCTAAGTCCAGTTTTTCATTTTACATCCAAAAATATTATTTTCATAATATTTTAATATCATTTATTATCATTTAAAAATTATTGAATAATTAAAATCCTGTTTTTAAATTACAGAAAATTCTCAGAAAATTCCAGAAAATTGTGAAAAATTCAGTTTTTAAAATTTTTTTTTTTATAAAAAATCAGGAGGTTTACACATATGTCCACTATTTTGCCTCACGGATTTAAAACAATTAATTTAAATTTTTTCATAATTTTTATTGGAGGTCGAAACATCGTTTTAAATCCGTGGACCCCCACACCCAATATAAACTAATTTCGCTACAGTAAATTTTAAATATTCGAAAATAAAATTAGCGGAAGTAAAATTTGGAGGTCGAAACATCGTTTTTTTGCGATTCTAAAATTTTTAGCAGTCCGTCAAACGGTGAAATTTATCTCGTAGTACTTTTCGATACGGTCATTTTGGCACAAACTGGACCTTGTTTCGATCTCTCAGTCAAAAGTTATGATACTTTAAAGTTTTGAATTTTATATTTTTGTATGTAACATGTGCGTCTTGTTTCGGATAACATTTTTTTCTACACGATTTGTGTTACTCTCTTCGAAAATATACAAATCGGCTTATTGTTTAACAAAAAATAATTTCAAAACAAATAGTTATGGCCGTTCGAAATCTGCTCGACGGTAGACGTAATATTCTTACGACAGATTTTTATTTTTATTATTTTCTTTTAACGTCTGTTAACGACAAGAAAATTAATGATAGCAATATAATATTAAAAAATATAAACGTCCAAAGGACGTTTTGATACTTTTTTCGTATTTTTTTAAACTTTGATGCTTTAGGTGGAATTTATACAAATTTTGATGCTCTGGATGCAAATTTTCGAAAAAAATATTTCTGAATTTTCCTTTACAATTAATTTATTTTTAATTTATTTCGTTAAAATAAATTTTTTTAAATCTAATTACAAAATAAATAAAATTAAAACATAACTAATTAAAACAAACTAATAAAATAAATCAAACAAACAAATCAAAACCAATCAAACCAACCCAACCCAATCCGTGGGTCCCCACACCCAATTTCTGCCAACACAGTTGGCTGAAATTGGGCCCCCACCAATTTAAGACAACAGTGTTGACAAAAGTTGGCTTGTGGGATCAGCTTTATTTTTTTTTATTTTTTTTTTGCCTACGTGTACGTCTGTTGTGTTTTTTCCAACATTGTTGGCGGACTCTGTCTCTATATCAAAACTTTACAAATTTATTTTGTTTGAATGAATTTAATATAAATTTATTTCGTTACAGCAATTTTTTTGGTTTGTTTAGAGTGTACGTTGTGTATCAATATTATAAAACATTTCTAAATTAATAATGTTTAATAATTTAAAATATGTATTTGGAGTGTTTTGTTGTGAATGCTGTCGTCATTTTAGGTAATTCACAGAGCGTACAATATCTAATCCATCTGCCGCCCATTCCCGTCCATCAAGGTGGGCCATCCGCCACGTGTCCATGTCAGCAGACTTTCAATGCATCCGGATCCAGTGGCTTTTTCGATATTAAATCAACCTCCAAGGCTATTTCGGTTCGTCTCTCTCCATATAAACCCCCTCCTCCTTTCTTCTTCCTCCTCTCAACCCCCCTCTTCTTTCTTTCTTTCTTTCACCTATTTGGAAAATATATTTTTTCAAAATGTTCCGCTACATTGCGCTGTTGCTTCTATTGTGCACCACCGTCCACGTCGAGTCCGCCATTGTCGACGGTGAGTCTTTACTGTACACTGAACTTATATATATATATATATATATATATATATATATATATATATATAAACTTATCGTTTGTTGTTTTCGTTATTCTGAAATTAAATAAAATTTTATTTGTAAAAAAAAAAAATTATATTTCAAACAAAATGGAGTCCGAAACTCAAAATTTTGCATAGTTTAGTAGACAGATTTTATACAACTCAAAATTTACTGTTATGCACGTAAATTAGTATTTTCGTAGGCATGCTAGAATGCATTTGTGTTTTTTAATAATTTACTATATTTATGCGTTTCTGTGTTGAATGAATTTTATTGGGTCACCTATACTCTGAGTCTGACAAGCCAGACATGCATGTGCTTGCCGTAGCCCCTCACGTGGCGTCAGCTGTTTTTCTTCTTGTATTTGTCTGTTGTACAATCTCCAAAATACCCTTTTTCTGTTTATTTACTTTCTGTTAATTTGTTTGAAAATCAGGTTTCCATCACACAGCTACTCTCAGATCCATTTTAGAAGAAATCATTTTTCAAATATTATTTAATGTATATAACTCCAGTTCAACAGATTTATTCTAATTATTTTAGTCCAATATTTTTTTTATCAAATCAAATATCAAGAGACAAGTTAGTAAGAGTAAAAAAAAAAAAAAAATGCAGTAGATGTAAATTTTATCTCATCTTCGATAGTTATTACTCTCCTATACATTTTCGTTGTTGGTAATCTCCTATGTCAATTTTTTCTTTTCTATTTGTCAATTTCTTCATTTCTTGGAGGTAACGACGAAATAAGTTGTAATTTTATTTTTGAATCTAGAAATCTAGTACTTTAATTTTATATTTTGGTTTGGAACAACATCAATTTTATTAGTATTTTATAATAATATATATTATTTTAGATATCCTATTTTTTATTATTTTATTTTTAAAATTTTTGTTTATAATATTATTATATTATCGTCTGCGAAAATAATAGTTATACAAACATTTAAGTTTTAAGAATACTATTTTTAGAATTTGTCTCGAATCCTGACACTGGTGCAAACTATAAATTTAAAAAAAATTTGACTTACCCCCATTTTATTTACCATAATTAAGTTATCATAATTAAGGGTGCACCCCACAATACAAGATCCTCCACTTTTGACGGAATCCGTCCAGAATTGACGGTCAACTCATTTGGTTATTTTTTTTTTTGACGAAAATGCCTCTCCCTTGCCAGACACCGCCGCCGTCCCCATCCTTCCCCGCCACCGCCCCCGTAGCAGCGCCGCAGCAGCAACAATCGCGGTGAGGCGAGCGCGCGGCGGCAAGCGGCATTCCGCCGCCATGTCCCGATGCGCGTTCGCCGTTCTCCGCCGCCCGCACTCCGCTCGCCTCACAACTATTGCTGATGCTGATGTTGTTGTTGCGGCGCTGCTGCGGGGGCATTGGCGGGGCCGGGGTGGGGAGTGAGGGCAGCGGCGGCGGGGGGGGGGGGGGGGGGGGGATGAGAAAGAAGAGGAAGAAGAAAAAAAGGGAGAACCTTTTGGTCAAATTTTTTTGGTCAAATGGATTGACCTTCAATTCTGGACGAATTCCGTTAAAAGTAGAAGGTCTTGTACTTTATGAAAAAATTGTGGGGTGCACCCTTAATTATGATAAATAAAGTAAAGGGTAAGTCAAAAATTTTCATAAATTTTTTAAGATGTTCGAGGGCTTTCTATGTGTTGATCCTGACAACAGTGTCAATAGTAAAAGTTGGTTCAGTCAGACGTAAGTTTTCTTTTGGAGCCCTTTCCAAGATGAGTTACTTGCTATATATGTTGCAACGATTAAAAAATATATATAATTGTGTATATATCATCAAATTTTGATAAATTTTTTTGAAAGCATAAACTTTGACAAAATTGTAAGAAGTCGCAAAACGTCCTTTGAAAGAACATATTTTTTGTTTTGTAAAGAATACATCATTCCGAAGTGTATATATGTATTAGTCGTGCATATATGTATTAGTCGTTATTAATTAGCCATCGTTAGCCTCCTTTCCGCTCAGTTAAAAAACAGTTAATAAAAATGTAAAAAAATAACCTTCAAAAAGACAAAATTAGTCTTTTAGTGACAATTTTGTTAGCCTCCTTCCTGCACATAATTGTTAGCATCTTTTTCGCACATAAGATTAATAAAACTTCCTTCCCACACATAATTATTAGCCTCATTTCCGCACATAATTGTAATAAAACTCCCTTCAAAAAAAAATTATAGTGACGAATTTTCTTCCCGCAAAAAATTGTTAGCCTCCCTTCCGCAAAAAAAAATTCCTTCAAAAAAAAATGTCGTTAGCCTCCTTCCCGCACATAATTGTTTTAAAATTTTATAGTGACAATTTTAGTAACGAAATGGGTCTTTCAGTAACAAAATTGGACTTTCAGTGACGAACTTGATCTTTTAGTGACGAAATTAGAGTTTAGTGACTTTTTTTTTTTACATGAGCTCTTTCTTCGAAAAAAAATTATATGCACAAAATATGCCCTTTGGAAGGACATTTTTGTGCACAAAAAATCCTTCCGTAGGACTTTTTTTTTATTGCATAATTGTTCTTTAAACCGCTGAATCATTTAATACATCTTTTCGATGGACGTTTTGGATTTCAAATTACAATTTGTCCAAATTTTATGTTCTGAACGTAATTTTATAAAATTTTGATGCTGAATATGCAATTTTCTAATAAAAAATAATTTGACACCAATTCTTAAATATATTTTAATTTTTTAACGTGTCCTAATGTATTTTAAAGTGTCCATTTCGCATACACGACACAACACATGACAGCACATGGCACAAGATGCGCGCGATAGGGTTTGTCGGAGTGCCCAAGGTTATTTGTTTACCCCACCACATGTAGAGAAATGTGTTCAATGCTGTATTCTTGTTTCTATGCGACATTATCACGACACGTATATACGTTGATTTTTATTTTTGGCATGACCGGTGGGTCGAAGACGCTGAACTCCGACAAAAAAAAATTAACAGACTAATGCAAGTTATATACCGCTTTTGTTGTTAGAAGTATACCTCGTTTTGTTTTCTTAATGGAATATTATGTAAATCAGTAACGTGCACATGCATAAAAAAAAATTATTACAAATATTGTTTTTTCTAGAAATTGAACTCAAGTAACAAAAAAAAAACCTTCCACCCACTTTGAGTTAGAATTGTTTAGTTGTAAATAAATAAAATTAGGTAGTTAAATAGTTAGCTACTTAAAAAAAATGTTAATGGAGTATTTACATACGACTTAGATAACTTAATTTTGAACTGTTTTCAATCCTCGTTATAAGAGTAGAGGCATGACTATATCTTGTTGGTAGTAGTTACGGATAGAAGAGAAACAATGCGTGTGTGAACCATAGTTTGCCATATTGGCCAATACGGATTTGATACAGCCGATACCGGATTTGATACAACCGATATCGATACAGTTTGACATATCTTGATTCGACACCAATACTGACATTGTGGATCTCTTTTTCAATCAATTTGGCAAAGAGAATTTAAAAAAAATAAGACAAATTAGTAAGGATGTAAAAGCACAAAAAAAAGAAACAACAAATAAAATCTACTATTTGATTCAATTTCAAACTACTAAGAAACAACAAATAAAATATTTAAAACTAGGTCAGCAATATACACAAAAAATATATTATAAAATTTTAATAATTATTTTCTTTCGGATATAAAAAAAAATCTGATATTTCATCCGAAACTTCCGATATACTCTAAAAAGGGTCTAATATTGATACTGATACTGGTACTGCGAACCTTGGTGTGAAGATTATGGGGTTTTCACAGTTCATCGTTCTGAATTACTATGCACATTAATTTTACATCAACTTATTCATTGACAAAGTTATTTCTTAGTAACCCTAATTTATCTTGCCTACTAATGTAATTACGCAGGGTTGATAACCAATGGCAACTTCGAAGCTGGCCCGAAGCCGAACCAGCTGAACGGCACGGTGGTGCTGGCCCGCGACGGGATCCCGAGCTGGGAGGTCTCGGGCTTCGTGGAGTACATCAAGTCCGGGCAGAAGCAGGGGGACATGATGCTCCCGGTGCCGGAGGGCGCGTTCGCCATCCGGCTGGGCAACGAGGCGTCGATCAAGCAGTGCTTTCCGGTCGAGAAAGGGATGTACTACGCGATCACCTTCAGCGCGGCACGCACGTGCGCGCAGGACGAGAGGCTGAACGTGTCGGTCACGCCGGAGTCCGGGGTGCTGCCCATCCAGACCATGTACAGCAGCAGCGGCTGGGATTCCCACGCCTGGGCTTTCAAGGCCAAGTTCGACAGGGTCTGTCTGGTGATCCACAACCCCGGCGTCGAGGAGGACCCGGCTTGTGGCCCGCTTATCGACTCGATTGCGATGAGGACGCTCTACCCGCCCAGGATCACAAACAGTAAGCCCTCTCCATCGATGCCAAATTCTTATAGTCCATGTCTGTCCCGTAGTGCTAATGCAAATATACAGGTCTCCATGAGATACTGAGAAATAGTATGTTGCACGGACACAGAACGGACACTACAATATTGGGTCAGGAAGACCCGGATACGACACCTCCTATCTAGTATATTTTGGAGTGTTCAGATTTTGTCCAATGCATGTATCGGACATGCAATGACAAATCAAATTTTTTGGAGTAACATTGATTCTATGAAGTACGGGAAATCCATAATTCATGAGGTGTATGTGTTGTGTCGTGTCAGACACGACAAATTCTTGTAATCCATGTCTGTCCGGTAGCCCTAATGCAGATAGGGGGCTCCATGAGATACTGAGAAATGCTATGTTGCAAGGACACAGATCCGACGCTACATTATTGGATCATGACACACGACCCGGATACGATAACTATTTTGGTGTCCTATCTAGTATATTTTGGAGTGTTCAGGTTTTGTCCAATACGTGTCCGATACATGTACGACATGGTATGGGCTAATTTTTGGAGTAACCTGCTTCCAGAGAGCACGGACACTCTAAAATTCAATTCATAACGTGCATGTGTCATGTCGTATCGTGTCGGACACGTAGTGACACACCAAAATACAAAAGTGTCTCACCAAATATGTGTCTAATCCTTGTCGTGTCGGATTGGAGTCCGTGCAACATCTTCCTAGTGCGTAGGAGACGGTGGCTAATGAGCATTTGTGAATCTCTCTTGAAACCTTGGCATTAGTACCATTGTAGTGCAACCAAGATGTTCATCTATTTTCTTCCTCTGTATCTTAACAGCGAACCTGTTGAAGAACGGCGACTTCGAAGAAGGCCCCTACTTCCTCCCCGAGACCACGTCGGGCGTCCTGATCCCGCCCAACATCGAAGACGACCACTCTCCGCTTCCGGGCTGGATCATCGAGTCCCTCAAAGCCGTCAAATACATCGACTCCCACCACTTCTCCATCCCCAAGGGAAGGCGCGCGGTGGAGCTCGTGGCGGGCAAGGAGAGCGCGCTCGGGCAGGTGGTGCGCACGATTCAGGGCAAGACGTACACGCTGGCCTTCTCGGTCGGCGACGCGGCCAACAAGTGCGTGGGGCTGATGACCGTCGAGGCCTACGCGGGCCGGGGCATAGTCAGGGTCCCGTACGTGTCCAAGGGCACCGGAGGGTTCAAGCGCGCAGTGTTGAAGTTCACCGCGGTTGCGAACCGCACTAGGGTGGTGTTCCTCGGCTCGTTCTATCATATGACGACCGACGGCTCGCTCTGCGGACCGGTCGTCGACGACGTGACCCTGATCAGCACTCGGACCAGGCCGCTGCATATGTGAGGGGAATATATATATTTATATATATATATAGGAGAGAGTGGACGCTGCTCTTCTGTGGAATGTGCTTTTATATATATATGGACAGTAATTGGCACATATGTATTGTGTGTTTGTGATGCAGTTTGTATGGAAGTGTTTTCATCTTTCAATTTCTTTCTACTATAGAGAGATGTAATGCGTGATCCGAGTGAGGAGCTAGTGCTTCAGCTTGTTGTTTTGCTCCTTATTGTTTTATGTGAGAGCAGCACAAACGGCTTCAAAATTATGAGATATATATATATATATATATATATATATATATATATATATATATATATATACACACACAAACACTAGGGATCCACATTTTCATATCATGCATTTTCATGTTTATAACCGTTGGATATTGTTTAAGTCATTTAATCTTAACATTTGATTTAAAAAAATCAAAATGAGGATGCTTGTGGAATACAAAAAATTGGAAATGTGGATCCCTCATAATAATAATAATAATAATAATAATATATATATATATATATATATATATATATATATATATATATATATATATATATATATATATATATAAACATTAACAGGCACGCACATTGTGCTTGCATAAAAAAATTATTTTTTTAATGAAGTTATTATAAATATTGTCCTTTTTAGGAATCGAACTCAAGTAACCAAGAAAAATATGTCGCATCTTAACCACTTGAGTTAGAATTGTTTAGTTATAAATAAATAATATTATATAGTTAAAAAATTAGTTAGTTTTTTAAAAAATAGTTAGTGGAGTATTTACAAACGGCTTAGACAGCTCAACTTTGAGCCGTTTCCAAGCCTTATTATAAGAGTACTAGTAACACACATTGCACGTGCGTAATTTTTTTAAAAAATATTTAGATATAAAATTATTATAAATATTATCGTTTTTAGGAATTGTAGAAGCATGAAAAATCCGAAGCCATGTGCCCAAGGAAAAGTACCCTCAGAACCTAACTTGGTAAAGGCAGACTAGAGCACATGCGCCTACAAAACTTGACTCAAGCCACATAGAGCCTAGGCGGCCAAGGGGCTCGTCTAACCTATAAAAGCATTCATGCGGCCCAGGCGACGACGGAGTTAGGAGCTGCATAAAGCCCTGATACAACATTTATTGTTTGTCATAAAGTTCTGACATAACATTTATTACCCTGAATGCTTCGAGAAGATTGAGAAATGAGGCACACTAAAATACAGAAAGTCACGTCAGTACATTAATGACTTTGTCAGGCGTGCAGTGCCATGTGTTCACTCATATGCGACCACGATTCCATACGACCAAAGTGTCCATAAGATCCAGGCCGGACGAGGGCATGTATGCGACCACGACTGCATGCGACCAAAGTGTCCATAAGACCCAGGCCGGACAAGAGCACATATGCGGCCACGACTCCATGTGTCCCTCAATTTGCATAATCTTTTTCGTTACAACCGAAAAGATCTTCACATAATCATTGCTGACCACGTATCGAGTTAACCAAGTCACGCACACAATGGGTTGAAAATGACCCTGTCTCCCAACCGAGATTTTATCAACAATATATCCCAACCAAGGCCACGTGACGGCCTGACCGTGGTACGCGTCCACAGTTGCAACTGTATTCTGTTGAAGGAGCCCCATGCGGCCACCAAACAGTGGCACATAACATATGTGCGCGTATGAGCTATTCAGCCTAGATGGGCTGTAAATAGCATGGTAGCATACCCACGAGAAACACAAAAAGGCACGCAAGGACAAACACACAAGAGAGAGAGAGAGAGAGAGAGAGAGAGAGAGAGAAACATGAAGAAAGCATTCTCATTACCTCATCGGACCATTAATAGAGTAAATGAGTCATTGCAGTACTCGATCTCCATCGTCACTCCCCAGAATCTAAATTTTTTTTACTTAAATTTTCTGTTTAGGATTTCTTTGTACTTCTTTCGTTTGTTGCACAACAAAGTTCGTTCAACATTGAGTCAATGGCAAACAATGTTGCGACTCTGCTGGGGAGTTCCTTCTCCACCGACGAGAAGATAGTGACGCAGTCCGATGCGTCGAAGCTGGGCTTGACTCAGAAGATGCTGGTGGTACGTTTCGACTAGCAAGCTTTCGAGAAATGCTTTTTGAGGGTAGGCGAGTCCTTCGCCAAGGCTAGCAAAGCCTAAGAAGGCCCGCAGGACATGGGTCGCTAAGGCCAGTGTGCCTCACCCAACTGCGGAGCATGCGCTCCCCGTTTCTCTACCTGATGCTCAAGACGCATATCACGTGTCTACCCAGGTTGTCCATGTTCATGCGGCAGCCACATCTAAGGAGAAGACCGCTCAACACTTGAGATCTTGCAGAGGAAAATACTATGATGACAGAAGCTTGGGGGATGATGCACGGTATATGCGCCTACAGCGAGGGGTGCAGAAGATGAAGAACCATGCGACACCAAACTCCAGGCGCAGGAAGGTAGTTGCATGCCCCCCAGAAGGCAACAAAGACTCTGTTTTTGACAGAATCTCATGTGACGCTGACTCCATGAGCCATGCTGAGAAAGGAGAAAACTCAAACTTGGACTCCTTGTATTATGCAACTATGCGTACTAAGACAAGAAAGTCTAGGGCAGTGCGAGCTCGCCAAGATCAATCAACTGCTCAAATGGCTGACCATTAGCATGCGCCGCTAACTGTAATGCGTGCCCCTGACAGAAAGCTGTACAAGACCGGCCCATGCACCTAGCCCACAGTGACACGCAGACAAGGTCAGTCTCGAAAGTCTTCCACTTATGACTTGGGGCAATTCTTGTACGAACCCCAGGTAAGAGAGCAAAAATAACACCTACACACCCCGGTGCTCGGTCAATCCGTGCTCATAAGGAGGGTGCAAAGGTGAATCGTCCTTCGCCTGACATGCGTGGCGTGATCAATCACAAGTGCAAAACAAGGAAAGCAACTACGATACGTAAGATATCCCCTCCTGGGCATAGCTATGCCAACATCATCATCAACTGTTGTTGTGCTAAACTAGCAGTACCTACAAACAGGCAATCAGTATTTCAACAACTACAACCAAGAGCAACCATTCAACAGTGTCCCAAAAAACAAGTGCAAATACCAAAAGAGGAGGAGTTGTCATTCGTCTCATGTTGCTCCACTTGGAAGTCTCCTTCTACGAGGGGAGGCCGGAAGTCCAGCACCTCCAACCCTCCATTCTCAACTAGTGTGTCGAGGAGTCGGAGGCAAGCAGCTGTACCTAAAGAAGGAGTTTTTCTGGGCACCTGCTCGAAGGCAAATGTCACGCCCCAGTCCCAAAATACGTAGGGCTAGGAATACGTAACATGCCAGCCGTATGTATATGAAAACTCTAATATATGGAAACCATAACACATACGTATGCTGTATTTATGAATAATAATTCACAAGTGGTATATATATTATCAAATAAGTCACATGCAACTAGATGTCATCCACATAACAAGTTAATAAAGAAATAAAGCAAATAGATCAAAATGATCAAGTCTGAAATATTCAGGAAGTAAATAAGTCGGGTGGAGACAAATCCAATACCAAATGACTATCAAAACTAAAATGAGAGAGGAGGATGAAACTTCAATATAAAATAAGATGCTAAATAAAGAGAGTAACAACTAATAAGTCTATCAACTAAGAGATAATCATGGATGCTCGGAAGGTAAGACCTCATCGACAGAAAATGATGCATCTCCCTGACCAAAAGAACAAGAGCGTTTATCAAATAAGAGTGGAATCAAACGAGATAAAATTTAAAGAACGAATTTAAGATACGTATATATGGAATCAAGAACGAAAATCAAGCATGTGAACGTGATTCTAATATCTAATTCAATTGCAGGCTCGCTTGGCATAATAACGTAACCAAGACGATTTAAATCAGGACCTGCATAGGCTACCACAAAAACTATGTCACACCCAAATCCCAAAATACGCTAGACTAGGCCACGTGGCAAGGGCCAGCCAATACGTAATCAAGGACTTGCCCAATTTAATGGAATCCTCAACTACGTATTTTGTTGTACCTACGGAATAATATAGTCACATGCATACTAAATCTCATCCACAGAATATAATGAACTAGTCTGAATATGAAATAGTCATGTAATCAGAATATGTCAATACAAAACCAAATAAGTCTAGAGTTGGTGGAGACAAATACACTACATAAATATACAAAACTAAAGTGCTGAAAGTAAGATAGGTAGCGGCGGACTCAAGTAGAAGTCCACAACCAGGATGGTATCATATCGAGATCAAATGTACTCGCCAGAAAATACCTCCTCTGCCTCGTAGATAGCGTCAGGACCCGGTTCGTAAACCTGCTCGTACTACGACTCAACTAAACTTGGAAAGGAATTAGGTCCTCAGAGGGACATAACAAGATACACAAAAATATGTCAATAATGATATGAAAGTATTGTAATAAAATAATGTTGTATCAATATAAGTGTAAATGCAATGAGAACCACGTTCAACGCATGAGCTGCTGGCTAAAAATACGATCGACATAATTCCCTGGGGGAAACCGAGACCTACTAAAGCGTAGCGTCGTGGATGACAGTGGCCGAATCTAATACTAATATATCCATCATGGTCATCTCACCCGGTACTCCAGTGGAGGCGGCGGGTTATAAAAGGAAAAGTATAGTCAGCCCATACGCCTAGTGATTGTCCTCCTCACCCAATGCTGTTGTATCTGTAGTGCACCACGACATGTCTAGCTCCTACTCCTGAGTCGAGATCAAGTATCTAAATGCTACTGTCACGCATCTCGATTGTACCAGTGTACGGCTTGTATAAGAGTCTGTGTCCACACATGAACCACTCCATGTCATAAATATGTCAAGCCATAGAGAGATTGGAGCATCTCTCAAATAAGAGGGTTTGGCTTCTAGATACTAAGTCACGCGTAATCGGTCCACACCGACTTGCACCCAAGTTATCCTTGGATGTGCAATATCATTCAATCAGAATAATAAAATAAAATAAATACAGTTGTAGTATTTAAAAATTGTAAACAAGAGTGACAATGTATACTTGGCTGGGTCCAGTAGTTGGAAGGAGGAAAATACTGGTACAGAGTCCAAGTCTGAATATCCTGAAGAACCTAGAAAGCAAATTTAAAGCTAATTAATTATTAAGCTAGTAATCTATTTAGTAGAAAATTATTTTTATATAAATATATATATATATAACTTAGGTTTAGGCTTACGTTATGAGTACCATGCCATTAAACTAATATCCGTTAGAGCTTGGATACATAGATATATACTAACCAGTCGACGAGGGGCCGAAGAATGATGCCAACGGATCGTCGTGCCAAGAAGCTTAACCTCAACGTGCGGCGCCTGCATTCCGGATCCGGGGTCGAAGTTCGTCGCTACGGTGGTAGCCGTGAGGGAAGGAGGAAGGAGATGCTGCAGAATGGAGTGGGGAAGAGGAATGATAGTGGTGGCGCTAGGTTTGGTTTAGGGTTAGGGCATATGAGGTGGTCTTTATGGGAGGGAGGCATGGGCTGGAGATGAGCCGTTGTTGGCTAGGCATTGGTGGAACGTCTCCCATTATGTACGTCTACATAACCATGCATTAGGGCTCCGGTCAATAGCATGAAGCTACTGTTCTAAACTAAATGGCCATGGGGTTAACGGGTGGAGGGTGAAGCAATGGGCTGAGTTTGTTGTCCACAGATTAAATTATGATTTTTTGTTTAGCAAGCCTATTGGACTCAAAAGCAACCTAATCCATGCAAATGAAATGAGTTGTTGCTATTGGGTGTGGGGATCGGGTTGGCTAATTGAGTTGGGTCCCGAAGTTGCTTGCTGAGCCCCACCCAAGTGAATTCATGTGTGGGTGAAAGGAATTTATTAATACCTAGGGGTTGGTCTAATAATTATATGCAAAAACTAACTTTGCCTATTTATACTACATATTTATATAGGAAAACACAATTACTAACTGTAGTAACACAACCAATATTAATAATAATTTATATATAGAAAAAAGAATTATGGGGGTTTACATTATCTTTATATATACATATATATACACATGAGATTATCCTAAAACTTATTTTTGCACATGAAATAAATTCTTGAAAAATTTATAATATTTTAAATAAAGATTTTACAATAATACAAATAGTTTTGTTAAATAATTTTAAATAATTATATAACTTTAATAAATCAAGAGATTTATTTTTCTAATTTAGCTAGAAAATAAATAAAATCCAATAAATAAATAAACAAAATAATTAAATTATGATTTTTTTTAAATTATGAGGTTTACATTCTACCAAACTTACAAGAATTTCGTCCTCGAAATTAAAATAAGACACAATTTCGAATTAGAGAAGGCAATATGGTAGAGAAGGGTCAAGTTCGAATTATCGTACCTCAACCTCGGAGAGGGGAAGATGTAACTCATGTATTAAATTTTAAGGGTTAGTCTGGTCTGCTTTAATAGGGTAATATGGCACGAATAAGTTTTATTACAAGGAGAACTTGCACAGGGAATCGAAGACGCGAAGAATACAATAGAGGCGATGAGTAATCCAAGGGAGCGAGGTGTTGATAGGATAGAGAATACTACTACTACTACTACTACTACTACTACTACTACTACTACTACTACTACTACTACTACTCCTCCTCGTAACCCACTATATATATATTCAATTTTACATTGATCTATACTCCTAAAATTTTGAATCATAATTGGGTATATATCTAGCACTATCCACAAGTCAAACTTCCATCAAGCACGAGTGTTCGTATTTCCGAAATAGCGAAAGACGAAAACCAATAATGATGAGTTCAAGGGAGATGCGATCGAATACAAATACGAATTTAAAGTCGATGGGAGAATTCAAATGAGAGTTGTCAAGGCAGTTGTGAATTGAGATCCTATTTTGGTAAATTCTTATTCACAGGCTCGTATCAGTACAGTTATGTAACATATGTGATATGCTCTGACTTGTCTAGAAGAAAAAGTATATTTGTCTAATAAGCTAAGTCAACTATATCTCAATCCACATAATATAATCCCACATGGGAACCAAGCGCATTAATGCTGATCAGACAATAATACACCGATGCCACATGAATACGATTACCAAGAAAGACAATATGTAATAAAGTTGGCCATACCTTAAAATAACTGTCCAAACAAGCTTATAATAAGAATAAAGCTTGCAAAACTAGGCTATACAGAAGAATAAGTCGAACGAGAAATAAATATAATAATGGATAATGATGAATGTAAATACAAATAGATTAAACTCATCAAGAATCCAAAAGATATCAGGGGTTTGTGCCTCTACAGTTGTCATACTAACTTCTTGTTTAAGTCTATGGCTGACCAATTTGGGTTCGGACTGCTAGAATTCTGCAGTCTAGGTAAATACTATCTTCTTACACTAGTGTCATTCAATCATGTCTTATTAGTATATCTTAACTACTATGGGGTTTTATGTTGTAAGACACGTTACCCAACTTATAAGAATTTAACTAATAGTGTATTTGAACTATGGGCATATATACCTAGTACTAGTCATCTTTCTAACCTCCTTTATGAAGAAAAAAAAATACGTTCGGAAAGGATCAAGCTAGATGTATATCAAGCAATCAAAGGAGAGTTCAAAAAATGAAATCAAGGAAGGTGATCAAGTAAGTGGATAAGATCCTATACTCTAATCCTATAGGCATGCTTGCTCGGTACAGTAACGTAACCGAGATAATATATTCTCGACCTGCATGGGCCACCACAAAAATATGTCATGCCACAATCCCAAAATACGTAGGTCTAGGAATACGTAACATGCCAGCCGTATGTATATGACAACTCCAATATATGGAAATTATAACACATACGTATGATGTATTTATGAATAACAATTCACAAGTGGTATATATATTATAAAATAAGTCACAGGCAACTAGATCTCATCCACAACACAAGTCAATAAATAAACTAAGCAAATAGATCAAGTCTACAATATCCAGGAAGTAAATAAGTCGGGTGAAGACAAATCCACTACCAAATGACTAAATCAAAACTAAAATGAGAGAGGAGGATGAAACTCCAATATAAAATAAAATGCTAAATAAAGAGAGTAGCAACTAATAAGTCCATCAACTAAGAGATAATCATGGATGCTCGAAAAGTAAGACCTCCTCGACAGAAAATGATGTGTCAGGTCCTGGTTAGTACTCCTACGGATAGTCAAGATCGTCTACACCTGAAAAGGGACCAGGTCTATCGAGTCACCCGTGGCCAACTCAAGATACATAAAAGCATGCCACAGTGTACTGAAAATAAACATCCATAAGTTCTTTTAATCATTCTATGTAAAATACACTTTTGAGGACAATATTCCTAATGAGGATCCCTCGACTCATACAGGTGCTCAACATATGTAGTGCTTAACCGAGTCACTAGTAGCCAATATAGAGAAAAAGTAAATAAATGCTCGACACACGTAGCGCTCTATCGAGTCACTCGTGGCCAACTGGAGGAAAAATAAATAAACAATGAGAGACCCTGCGCTAACAGCTGTCCTCCCCACCCCATGCTCCTATTCATGTCGTCTCCATAACACGATGATACCTCTAAATAACTGTTAAGTCTTATAGCATGCAATTCTATTAGCAGTTATTTCCTATCGCACGTCCCATACGCATTGCTGGTCAGTCAATACGAAGGTCCGTGATCTATATGAGACTCATAACTCGTGTAAAAAATATGTCATAACCAAATGAGACATAAAGATGCCTCACTATCATGGGGTGGTCTCTTAAATCTAGGTTAATATGCATAACAAATAAAATAAGAAACAAACGACGTTATCCATCGTTGCACCCAAGTTTTCTTAGACGCACAGTATAATAATATACATAAATAAGAAAATAAATGACATAATTAAAATATGCAGATGTGAATGTAAATAAACAGTAGTAGTGGCAAGGTATACTTGCCTGGCAATGGTTTGATGTAGCAATAACGCAAGACAACAGGTGATACGGATCCAGAAAATATGGAAACAAGATAGATAAAAAATACTATAATTTCATCCAATTTGGACACAGGGGCAAGAAGGTAATTTTCAAATCAAAGCGGGTTCACATATAGGTCACTTTGTACCGAAAAATGTGTCAAGGGTAAAGGTCTCTAAATGGGATAGATTATAGGTCAAATAAATTCTAATCGATGATACGAACTCAACGATGTCTAATTTTGGATTCCAGTGAGCCGATCGCAAAATCGCTCGTCAAGTCGAATTATGGGGCCCACGAAACGGCTATTAGTCGACTGACTCAGAATTGAACGAAACTTGGATCACATGACAAGTCAAACGCTGCGAGTCCAATGACATAAGTTTTGTGGCGATCCGATGAGTGATCACCAATTAATTAGGAAATTATAAAACATTGATACGGAGAACTTTTTACAGATACGGGTTGATTCCGGCGTGCACACACGTTCAAACCAACTTCCATGAAAGATCATACGTCAAAAAATATCATACGCGTCTTTCGGTGCAATCGGTATACGACGAGGTGGTTCCGTTTGATGGGGTGCACTCCATATCGCTAAGTTTTTGAGTTTTACAATTTTTTTTTTCGTAATTTTGGAACTCGATTTAAGTGTTATATAATTAAAAATAAATTATTCTATTTAAGGGGAAATAATCTCGATTATGTTGTTTACAAAATTGTTCAAGTAGATTTTTAAAATAATTAATATCCTGGAAGATAATAGGCTGTGAACTATGGTATTTGGACTGATGTTATGCACTGTTTTAGTATAGTTTTTTTTATCGAATTTGGGTCGACTTTTATTCCAAACCAGGACACCAAAAACTATTCTACTTGAAGAAATTCTGAGAGGGTTATGTTGTGACCGTGTATGAAGAAACGGCTCAAAAAACGGAGTGGTGATGAGAGAGATGTGTTACCAAGAAGTTGTGTCATGCCCCAGTCCAAAAAATACGTAGGACTAGGACACGTAAGCATGCCAGCCGCATGGATATGGCAACTCCAATATATGGAAACCAAATCCACACGTACGCTGTAATATGAATATCAAGTCCATAAGTGGTATAAAATGTATCACAAGTCACATGGTATAATCTAAATCTCATCCACGAAAATCAGATATAAATAATAACCAGCATCTATATAACTAGATCTCAACATAAATATCTAAGGATGATAGTTGGATGGAAACAAATCCACTACCAACTCGAATGGAAAAGTACAACACAATAAATACAATATAGGAATACCAGCTAACGACCATGGGCTCGAAGAGAAGACATCATCGCAACACAAGTAATCATCCAAATCCGCGCTCCTGCAATTACTCAAGAACAGATACACCTAGCAGAGGACCAGGTCCTCAGAGGGACGTAACAAGATACAGAAAATACGAGCCAATTTGAATACAGTAAACATGCATATTATTTGAAAATAAATAAGTACGCTGTACAGGACCATCTATATGAATGCAAATGAGGACAACTTTTTGACGTATGGACAAGGGTAGGCTACTCGATCTAATCCTCATAACCTCACGCTCATCAGTGGACATCATCAGCCGACATACCACGGGGGTGGCGACCCTCGGACTCCATCAATCGACATACCGCGGGGGTAGCGACCATCGGACACGACCCACCATAGTGCGTGCTAGTGACTACGGTGTTACCAGAGTGGTTAAAAGCCCATACGCCTAATGATTGTCCTCTATGATACTAAGTGCCATGTGTGTGTCAACATATCTAATACATAGTAATGACTGAAAGAAAACTACACATGCAAGAATAAACAGAAATGCAATAAATATACAGAAATATACTAAGCATGCAAAATACTGTAAGCAATTTGGCAAGGTATCTTGCCTGGGGTCCTGCTGCTGGTATGAATCAGAGTCCAAGTCACAGTCCAAATAGCCTATGTATTACAAATTTATCACGTCAAAAGATAATTTATTTTAATTTATTTAATTCTGGAATAATTACTCTAAAATCCTATTTTAATCTTATTATTCTGATTTTTATGTTAATTCCTAAATTTTGTCCAAAGAAACTGAATTTTATCAACTCGAGACTCATGGCACGCAAATCGAGGCGATCTGTTGACCGAAAGTCAACCGACACAAACTCAACTTTCATGCATGATTTCCTGTAGATTTCAGCGTTAAAAATATGCTAGAATTTACAGCTCATCCGAATTCAAATTCGTTTGGGAATTATGGCACATACAAATTTTGTATTGTGCACCGATGGTTAAATTCTAACCTAGAAGTTCTACAGAATTAACAGTATATAAATACTTCGAATTAAATTCTGGAAAAAACATATATCAATGATCTCGACATTAGCTTTCCAAAACTTTAACCGGTTCATGATTCTGATTCCTGATTCTCCCGGAATCGCAAAAATATTAAAATACGTCTATTTTCGGACATGCTGTGCTCTATGAATTTTTCAGAATTTAATACTCATAATTTCGTAAAATAAATTATATAATCAGAAATCTAACCTCAATATCTTTCTAACGCAAGAAGCTAGGCCTCGTTTGGAGTCCAAAGCTATGCGCAATGGCTTGTGGAAGATGAAGGAACCCTAGATGACAATTCTCCAAAATCTCTCTCTCTCTCTAAGATAATGGGATAATTAGGGTTATAATATATATATATATATATATATATATATATATATATATATATATATATATATATATATATATATAGGGATATACCTGCGGCTGAATGGATATTTATAGGCTGACACGTGTCAGAATCTGATTGGATGGTTTTTGTTATATTATTTATTTTTGATTTGCCTTTATCAAAACATTATTTAAGTCATTTTAAATCTAAATAACTCCAAATAAATATTAAAAATAATCATAAAAATCTGAAAAAATTATATAAAATATATTTTGAACCTATAAACCCTAGAAAAATATTTGGAACAATTTTATATTCATAAGTTTACTACTATAATTAGGAGAAGCTCTAAACATTAGTTTTATCCATTTAACTAAAAATAAATACTAACATTATTCCAAAAATTCTGAAATAATTCTAAAAAATATATAATAATATTATAAACCCTAGATAATAATATGGGTCTATTTTATATTCCTGGGCTTGCACAATAAATTCTACAAGTCCTAAAAATTAGTTATTAGTCTAAATAACTCCCAATAAATACTAAAAGTATTCCGAAAATTCTCAGAAAATTCTAGAAAATATATTTGACTATTTAGAACCTAAAATAAAATTTTAAAATATTTTTAATTAAGTTTGAATATAAAATAAATTCTTCAAAGTCCTAGAAAATTAGTGTTACTAGTTTTTAATTAACTAAAAATTATGGAAAAATCTCAATAATCTAAAATAGCCTAAAAATAATTCTAAATAAATATTTATATAAGTAAATATACTAAAAAAAAATTTATTTTCTAATTAACTAAGAGAATACTTTAAATAAATTCAACATCTATAATAAATTTAATAATATAAAATATACACAAAATACCTATTTTGGGTGAGGGAGTTTACAATCTACCCAACTTAAAACAATTTCGTCCTCGAAATTAAAATAGGCATAATTTGTTAAATCTTTCACATTGGTACATAAGGTACGTCAATTACAATCTTTTCCAAAAATTTAAATAATAAAATATATTCAAATCTATTGCGATCACTTCAAAATTAAGATAACCACTGTTTAAATCAAAATTTAACCTGTCGTAATCTCTTCTCGATTTTTTTAAATAATCAACATTCAAATCTAACTCAAGTCTATATGACATCCCACATCAAAATTTATATCACAATTTCCAACTATCATAATCTCCTCTAGACTTTGAACAATAAACAATTCTAATCAAATCTTATTCCTATTCTCAAATTAAGAATTTTGTACTCTTCAAATATTTAAACTCAATTTACATCCTCAATATTTCAAATAGGTGACCCAACAATCAAAATTGAACTTTTAATTCAAATCATCAAATTGTAAAATTTAAATCTAATTCACCAATTGTTCAAGTCTAAAATTCTATATTTATCCTCAAAAGTTAAATCGATGATTCATCCTTCAATATTCAAAATTTAAATCATGTGCTCAAAGTATAAATATTTGGTCCGCAATATCAAGGTTTTAAAATTCATTAAATCCTCATTATCTTAATCCTTCTTTTAAAATTTCTCAAAATTAAAATGACTTGAATCTCCCAATCTAATCTTACTTGATCACAATCTATAAGAAATTCCTCTCAAGTTGGCAATGCACTGCTACCCAACTTAGAATTTACCCATCTATCACAGAAGGCTATATACTTTAAGAAAAATATTCCTTAATTTATTTACTCATGTCATTCAATCCTCAAAATTTCAACGCCGATTATATCATATATGATATGTCCTTAATTATAAAAGAATAATCCTCAAGTATGTGATCGGCCTACGGGGTATATCTAGTACTCTGTGTGTATTAAACTTATACCAAGCACGAGGTTTCGTCTTTTCAAAATAAGGGAAGACGGAGACCAATAATAAAGAGTTCAAGGGTGAGGTAATAGAATAGAAGTATCGGGATCAAGGAGTTTAAGGAATTCAAATAGAAATTGTCAAAGCAGTTGTGTATTGAAATCCTATTTTGGTAATTCTTTGTTCGCATGCTCGTATTAGTACAGTTATGTAACCGATACGATCCGCTCAGACATATCTAGGGGCAAGTATATTCGTCTACCAATCACTACATATCTCAATCCACGTAAAGTAGTATTATGAAGGGCGAATCAAGCGCACTAAGGTTAGCTAGACCTTAATACACTGATTCTGAAATGTATTAGTAGGCGTCCCCAATAATACATATCTCATGATCAAGTTCGATAAAAGAGTAAGCTTGCAAAACTAGGCTATAATAGCAGCATAAGTCAAGGTAGTGCAGCAAATATAAGTACGCTAGATGATGATGAAAGGAAGTACAAATTAATTCAAGTTCACAAAATAAAACAACTAAGCAACAATAATAAAAGACTCTACAATCCCTACAGTTATCATACAACCTCCTTGTCTATGTCGCTAGTCGACCAAATGTGGGCAAGGACCTCTAACTTCTATTGTCTGAATAACCACTGTCGTCTTATGCTAGTATACAATTAATGTTGTTCAATCACACTTCAATAATAGG
Organism: Iris macrosiphon; assembly: GCA_036927795.1. Lineage (NCBI taxonomy): Eukaryota > Viridiplantae > Streptophyta > Magnoliopsida > Asparagales > Iridaceae > Iris > Iris macrosiphon. The sequence continues at coordinate 40,908,941 of JAYESA010000018.1, read as the reverse complement.
TCAAAAGACTATGTGATACTAGGTTGTGAGGTATACTACCCAACTTAAAACAATAAACTAATACTATGACAGTCTTAAGGGTACCGTAGAAGCTCCTGTTAAGGTCTTCGAGAAGGGGTCTTGGTACTTGTTAGGGTATCCTCTTATATTACATAGGTCATGGTCGTCTTAACTCTTAGTCATAGTGCAAGTGTCAATAGTAAGAATGGGACAGTTACTGGCCTAAAGGGAAAGAGAATATAACTCGTATTGAGGTGTGGTATAAGTTACGCGATTTAAAACTAAGGGATAAACACCAGGTCTCAATCTACAAGAATAACTTAACTATCAAGTTCTAACTACTAAGCACACAATTTCAAAATTCAAGATTACAACTATAATCCTAGCAAACTATGTGTCATTAACAAAGAAATAAATTACTTGGCCTACTATCAGAAGTGTCAGGTGGCACGAGTTGAAAGATAAAGAAAAGAAGAACGTAATTTTGGTCGTGGCACAATTAGCGAACGCTATGGTCACAGGAAAACAATATATGAAAATAGAGGGGCTCTAGATAGCATCATGGTTTTCCAAGGGAAAGGGGTATGCTAGTCTCTGTGTTTGAGGTATGATTAGGAAAATATTCTATGCATTGCTCTTGGCTTTCTAAGGTACTGTCTGCTTATCTCAAGACAAGAATCTAAATTTATGGTTCTCCAATACTCATCTAACGGTGTGGGTTAGGTTCAGTCCTAATATTCACTTTGGTTTTCTATTGGTTTCTCAATGCTAGGGGCAACCATAATGGTAAACTTCTAACTAACTCTAGTAGTGTCTATGCTACTCTCAAGTCCTCATAATACATCAGGGGGTAATGGTAAACCAATTCTAGAGATAAAAAATTCTAGGGTTCACTAGACATCCTAAACTTAGTGGTGTGTCAGCACTCTAGTTGTACTCTTAATAGGAAGGTTACCCTACTTATCATCTAACAACAGGAACTTCTATATTCTAGGAGAGACTATACTAAAGAAACTATTATGGGAGTACATGAATCAAGGAGGATGCAATTATTCAAATAGAATAGATTAGAAGAAAGATGAGTCATAGTCAATTGTGGATGAGACCTATACTCTAGTCCTAGGTGCAGGCTTGTTCGGTATAGTAACGTAACCGAGACAATATGCTCTCGACCTGCATGGGCTACCACAAAAACATGTCATGCCCCAGTCCAAAAAATACGTAGGACTAGGCTATGCAGTTAATAACGGTTTTTTTATGATAACGGTCCAGTAGAGTTATAGATATATCATCGATATATCGGTTTTATAACGGTAAATATCGGTTTGCATTTTTAACACAATTTTTATATATGAACAATACACTTAATAGTTTTCTATTATAAAATATGCAGAAAGTATACATATCGTCGAGAAATCCAAGAGATCCAAGATAAAGAAGATCACTTAAGGAACTACATCTCTGAATAAGTTTGATGTATGAAGATTTTGATGGCATAAAAAATGGTGGATAAAAGAAATGGCAGTTTCATAGCAGCTTGCACAAAGACCACCACTTGGAAACCCAATTTCAAAATCAACAGTGCGAATAACTATTTAGATCTCAGATAATCTCAAACAAACAGAACAAATTGTTCAAGATATGTCTCCAGAAAATTATGTCCAATGAAATCAAAGTTGAATTGAATTGCAGCACATTATATTTTGCCTCTGCTGTTTTTTTTTCCTCTTCTCCTTAGTACATTTTTTTTCCTCTTCTTCTTAGCACATTATACCATTAATGCATCTGATGGTACATTAGAGCCGCCTCTGCTGTTTTTTTTATCTCTTTCTCTATCATCAGTCCCTGTTATTAAAAAAAAAAAAAAAAAAAAACTGTGAAATATCGGTTTTTATTAAAACCGATATTTTACAAAATATCGGTAATATCGGCCGATTTTATCGGTTCCGATATAAAACCGATTTTTTTCCAAAAAAAAATCGGTTCATCACCGATACCGTTATATATCGGTGATATATCCGATATATAACGGTTTTTAACTACATAGGGACTAGGACACGTAAGCATGCCAGCCGCATGGATATGGCAACTCCAATATATGGAAACCAAATCCACACGTACGCTGTAATATGAATATCAAGTCCACAAGTGGTATAAAATGTATCACAAGTCACAGGGTATAATCTAAATCTCATCCACGAAAATTAGATATAAATAATAACCAGCATCTATATAACTAGATCTCAACATAAATATCTAAGGATGATAGTTGGATGGAAACAAATCCACTACCAACTCGAATGGAAAAGTACAACACAATAAATACAATATAGGAATACCAGCTAATGACCATGGGCTCGAAGAGAAGACATCCTCACAACACAAGTAATCATCCAAATCTGCGCTCCTGCAATTACTCAAGAACAGATACACCTGGCAGAGGACCAGGTCCTCAGAGGGACGTAACAAGATACAGAAAATACGAGCTAATTTGAATATAGTAAACATGCATATTATTTGAAAATAAATAAGTACGCTGTACAGGACCATCTATATGAATGCAAATGAGGACAACTTTTCAACGTATGGACAACGGTAGGCTACTCGATCTAATCCTCACAACCTCACGCTCGTCAGTGGACATCATCAGCCGACATACCACGGGGGTAGCGACCCTCGGACTCCATCAATCGACATACCGCGGGGGTAGCGACCATCGGACACGACCCACCATAATGCATGCTAGTGACTACGGTGTTACCAGAGTGGTTAAAAGCTCATACGCCTAATGATTGTCCTCTATGATACTAAGTGCCATGTGTGTGTCAACATATCTAATACATAGTAATGACTGAAAGAAAACTACACATGCAAGAATAAACAGAAATGCAATAAATATACAGAAATATACTAAGCATGCAAAATACTGTAAGCAATTTGGCAAGGTATCTTGCCTGGGGTCCTGCTGCTGGTATGAATCAGAGTCCAAGTCACAGTCCAAATAGCCTATATATTACAAATTTATCACGTCAAAAGATAATTTATTTTAATTTATTTAATTCTGGAATAATTACTCTAAAATCCTATTTTAATCTTATTATTCTGATTTTTATGTTAATTCCTAAATTTTGTCCAAAGAAACTAAATTTTATCAACTCGAGACTCATGGCACGCAAATCGAGGCAATCTGTTGACCGAAAGTCAACCAACACAAACTCAACTTTCATGCATGATTTCCTGTAGATTTTAGTGTCAAAAATATGCTGGAATTTATGGCTCGTCCAAATTCAAATAAGTTTGGAAATTATGGCACATACAAATTTTGTATTGTGCACCGATGGTTAAATTCTAACCTAGAAGTTCTACAGAATTAACAGTATATAAATACTTCGAATTAAATTTTGGGAAAAACATATGTCAATGATCTCGACATTAGCTTTCCAAAACTTTAAACGGTTCATGATTCTGATTCCTGATTCTCTCGAAATCACGAAAATATTAAAATACGTCTATTTTCAGACATGCTGTGCTCTATGAATTTTTTAGAATTTAATACTCATAATTTCGTAAAATAAATTATATAATCAGAAATCTAACCTCAATATCTTTCTAACGCAAGAAACTAGGCCTCGTTTGGAGTCCGGAGCTATGCGCAATGGCTTATGGAAGATGAAGGAACCCTAGATGACAATTCTCCAAAATCTCTCTCTCTAAGATAATGGGATAATTAGGGTTATAATAATATATATATATATATATATATATATATATATATATATATATATATATATATATATATATATATATATATATAGATGTACCTGCAGCTGAATGGATATTTATAGGCTGACACGTGTCAGAATCTGATTGGATGGTTTTCGTTATATTATTTGTTTTTGATTTGCCTTTATCAAAACATTATTTAAGTCATTTTAAATCTAAATAACTCTAAATAAATATTAAAAATAATCATAAAAATCTGGAAAAATTACATAAAATATATTTTTAACCTATAAACCCTAGAAAAATATTTGGGATAATTTTATATTCATAAGTTTACTACTATAATTAGGAGAAGCTCTAAACATTAGTTTTATCCATTTAACTAAAAATAAATACTAACATTATTCCAAAAATTCTGAAATAATTCCAAAAAAATATATAATAATATTATAAACCCTAGATAATAATATGGGTCTATTCTATATTCCTGGGCTTGCACAATAAATTCTAAAAGTCCTAAAAATGAGTTATTAGTCTAAATAACTCCCAATAAATACTAAAAGTATTCATAAAATTCCTAAAAAATTCTAGAAAATATATTTGACTATTTAGAACCTAAAATAAAATTATGGAATATTTTTAATTAAGTTTGAATATAAAATAAATTCTTCAAAGTCTTAGAAAATTAGTGTTACTAGTTTTTAATTAACTAAAAATTATGAAAAAATCTCAATAATCTAAAATAGCCTAAAACAATTCTAAATAAATATTTATATAAGTAAATATACTAAAAAAAAATTTATTTTCTAATTAACTAAGAGAATACTCTAAATAAATTCAACATCTATAATAAATTTAATAATATAAAATATACACAAAATACCTATTTTGGGTGAGGGAGTTTACAAGTTGGGTCGATGAAAATCGTTGTTGTTGTTATCCAGGCGAGTGCAGCAGGTTGGCGGTGATCGTCGGCGGCTCAGGGCGGCGCAATATGGTCGGGGCTGCGACTGCGGACAAGGGTAGGGTTAGGGTTGATGTATGAAGGATACGATTAGGGTTATCTTGAGTATATAAAGAGAGAGAGAGAGAGAGATCGAAGGGGGGGGGGGGGTGGTCACGCGCCACAGGGTCGGGGACGCGGGTCGGGGGCCTGGGTAGTTTTGTTTTGTTTTGTTTTTCTTTTCTTATTCTTTTCTTAAATAAATAAATATATTATCTTTATATATATATATATATATATACACACACACACATGAGTTTATCCTAAATATTATTTTTGCACACGAAATAAATTCTTAAAAAATTTATAATATTTTAAACATTTTTTAATTTAGCTAGAAAATAAATAAAAATCTAATAAATAAATAAACAAAATTATTAAATTATGAGTTTTTTAAAATTATAAAAGTGAAGCTCCTTCCGACGCTTGGGGTAGTATGCTCTCCAAATTCAAGGAAGATGCAGCCCTGCTAACTTTCTCCGAGGACTATTGAATGCAAGAATCCGAGGTGGAGAGTGAGAGATCCACTGTCCCGTTTGTCTCTCCCCATATAAAGACAGTATACATGGCTATAGAGGACAAAAAGTTACCAGTGATCGACAGCGTCTCGAGACCCTCGAGGCCATGATGCAAACGATGAGTGCCTCAATGTAGTCACTTACACAGAATGTGCTGGAACTCAGGGCAAGCCTGGTCCCACAACCACCAAGAACCTCTACGCAAGCAAGCCAAGATCCTGGTACAAATAGGGACTTGAATGCAACTGCTCCCCCAGCCAAAGGTCATCATACCCTGCCAGGATCTCCTCCTTCTTCTGCAGTAGATGAGGCCCTGGAAGAAATATAAGAAGTACAGAAACTTTGAGCCCGCCTGGACTCAATGGACAATCGAGACACACTGTGCGAGATAGGGATACGACAACCATATCCTCTCGAGTGAAAAAAACTGTCGTACCCACCCAAGTACAAACCCTTCACCATGACTTCATTTGATGGGAAGATATCGCCTCGTCAATACATGAGTTCTTTTGAGATGACGACGGAGAATCTACTGCGCAATGACGCTCTTCTCACCAAGATTTTTGTCAGAACATTGTCTGGAGTGGCCTTTGACTAATTTTACAATCTCCAAGACAATTGTATTTTATCATTTGAAGACCTTAAAAGTCTCTTCATTGTTCGATTCTATGACGGAGGAAATGACATGACGATGTCTTCTCTGATGGATATCACTCAGAGAAAAAAGAGCCTGTACGGAAATACATAGAACGATAGAGGAAAGATGTGCTAAAACTACCCTCCGGCAATCTTGAGTCTACACTAATGGACCACGTGCCAGAGAAATCTACTTCGACGGTAAGACTCTGGACGGGTGCCACTCAATTCAAGGATTGGATGTCATTTATCACAAGTGTCATCACTGCTGAGAAGAATGTGAAGGATGCTCGATTGTTGGAAATACAGATCCCCGTCGCTGATGACAGAAAAAGTGCCCTTACAACAACAACAACAACAACAACAATAACAATAACAATAATAGTGGCCGTAACGACAAATTGAAGCAGGCCCTTACCGTCAATGTATCCAAGAAATCCTTCATGCTGGATCAGAAGCCGACTTAAGCTCCAAAGTTGAGAGAGACTGACTCTTTCGAAGATGATGATGTCATGGTAATTTTTGACGTACTGATGAAGGGCAACAAGCTCCGGCTTCCTGAGATCAAACGCCCTGATAAGGTATACCAGGTCGATAATCTCAAATACTGCCACTACCACCGGTATGTTCATCATCCAATACGAGATTGCTACGTGTTGAAAATATATATCCAGCATATTCTTGATTCCAAAGCCCGCACCTTAGACTTTGAGGATAAGACGGTCGCTGCCAAAATGGTATCTCTCCAGTTTGGCGACTTTCCTCTGACGGAAGCCCAAGATGGTGTTGTCCTGATCCCGAAGAAAATAATGGAGGTTGTAAATCTTCCTCCAGCTCACGACCAAGCAGCCGGGCTGGTCCCTCTTAGCGCACTAAGAGGCGAGGTCATGTGGTTCACCCAGATCTTGCTCCAAACTTGATGTTTCAAGCCACACCTTCCGCCGCCAAGTCCAAAGAAAATAAATCCAGACCCTGCCACTTGGTTTCTTCTTCCACTGAGGAAGCTATAGCGGGAGCAACAAGGTCAGGTCTCGCCTACCAGCGCGACTATGGTGCTCTCGAAGATGTCCTTCCTCCAACCGTTGCATTCAATCCAGGTTCTCTCAGCCTCCCGCAACGGACAAACAAAAGCAGAAGGAGACTCTCTTCGATAAGCCATTGCGAAAGGATACAACTCAGGGGCTAGATAAGCCCTACAACGTTGACATATTGGCATATCTTGCCAATACGCCAGCTAAATTATCACTCTTTGAGCTTCTCCATCTCTCCAAAGACACTCGAGATGCTCTTAGTGAGGAGTTATAGAATGCCAATACTTATCTGTCCCAGGTCAAACCATCGGCCGAGGACCCCGTTGCATGTCCCCACTGCAATAATGTGATAGAGGCAATACCAATATCACGTTCTCGCAGAAGGATATGTTGCTAAAAAATAATAGGTATGATCGCCCTCTGTATTATACAGGGTATATCGGGGCCACCGAGGTAGACCAGATGCACATCGACCCTGGTTCATCTCTCAGCATCATCCTACGGAGTCTACTTTAGACCTTGGGAATCCTAATTTATTGTTTGGCAACAATGAATACTACCATCAGTGGCTTCAATATTGGAAGAAGTTACCCTCTGGAAAAGATTCGGCTGAATTATCCGATCGTCGACTTACGAAAAGAGGTCACCTGCTACATTATAGACGTAGATATATCTTACAATGTCTTGTTGGGACATCCATGGATACATGAGTAGATGATTGTGCCATCTACTCTGCACCGATGCCTGAAATATGTTGATGATCACGGCATCGTCAGGACGAAGTTTGTCGATGTGGATCCGTTCAAAGGAGTCAAAGCATATTACTTCGACTCGATTCTGTACAAACAAGTCCACCAAGGTGAAGGTGGTAACGACACCGATGATGAAGAGGAAGTTGGCATAACACCAAACGAACCCTTGAGGGTCTATCTCAATGGGCGAGCTCGTAACACGGCCCCTCCCCTAGTAGTAAAACTTCACAATAAGGCACAAGAACCTCTGGTTGTTTGCTACGAATATTAAACAGACTGCCTAAAGAGGATCCAGCTCCAGCTACTGCTTTCGAGCCTCTATTTGTAAAGCTTTGCAAAAGGCCTTCAAAGCCGTCACTCATACTGGAAGCTGAGCTTGGGAAAGACAAACTAGAAGAATACATAGCTGCTCATGCTGACGTTCCTTCCCTATATGATGTAATCCCTGTGGACAAGATACTGTACTTTATCAATAAAGGGTTATCTTTGAACTACTCTGATGTTGAACGTTTAAGTACAATATATTCCTTAGAACACAGTCTAGGGTTACAGCAACATACATAAGTAACTACCACCTACGCGGTGAACCGAATCCTCCCAAGTCAAGGTGCCTACTTTATAGTTTCAGCCACAAGGAGGGGTGACAAACCTATCTTCTTCGGAAGGGTAGAGCATTTCCAAGACTTTCCCACTGAAGAGCCATCGCCTGATAGTGGTAAGATACAGTTGTACCACTATAACTCACAAACCAAGCACATCATCTAGAACATAGGCTATGACTTAAAGAGCGACAAAGGCCTAAATTATGGCAAAGGCCAGTGTCTACCTCTACGTCGTCTCACCCCTACAGGCAAGTTTGAGGCCTACTACCAGCGAACCCGCTATGGCCTGGGGTATATCACACTATCAACAACTCCCGAAGGGTCAGAAGAAGAAGATGAAATGCATTCTCACTCTTCAGAGTCCTCCGTATGGGACTCTGATATAAGTATGAGAGATATGCTCAAACAAACACTCTCTATCAATATGGTGTCAGCTTATCTAGAGGAAGATGACGACCAGTCACCTAAACTCTTTGAGGTCGAGCAATGGTCCCAACGCCTAGACTCATAATATGAGCTGCGCTTCGAACAACGAGAACCTTCTACTGAAGAAGAAGTCGTACAAGTTAATCTAGGCGATGAATCCTCTCCCAGGCCCATCTTCATCAACAAGAGTCTGTCTGGTGAGGATCGTGAATCCCTGTTGTAGCTCATAAGGGTGTACATCGATGTATTTGCTTGGAGCTACGAAGATATGCCAGGATTGGACCCCAAAATTGTAGTACATTAGCTTAATATCTTGCCGAATGCTAAGCCAGTGAAGCAACATCAACGATGCTTCCGCCCGGACATCATGAACGCCATCGAAGATGAAGTTAACAAACTAATAGCCAGTGGCTTTATCCGCGAGGGGTAGCATCCATACTGGGTAGCCAACATCGTGTCGGTCATAAAGAAGAAAGACAAGATCCGAGTCTACATAGACTTCTGTGATCTAAATGCGGCATGCCAAATAGACGAGTTTTCTCTTCCGATCACAGACGTAATGATTACAACACTTGTGGCTTCGAGCGTATGTCCTTCATGGACGATTTCTCAGGCTACAATCAGATCAAGATATTTTCAGACGACAAAAAATACACATCGTTTCGAACACCGATAGGGGTGTATTATTACACAGTTATGCCATTCGGTCTAAAAAATACAGGTGCTACATACCATCGAACTATGAGCACCATCTTCTGCAAAAATTTGTGCAAGACAGTGGAGTATTATGTTGATGACATCGATGTCAAAAGTAGCTTCTAAGACGACCATTTCCAAGACTTGAAGACGGTATTCAACATGATGCAAGCGCACTAGCTAAAGATAAAGACCACTAAGTCCTTCTTGGAATCTCCAGTAGCAATTTTTTGGCTTTATCATCAACGTGAAGGGTATCCACATAGATCCTGAGAAGACCAAGGCTATCCTTGATATGCACCCACCGAAGAACCTTCGAGAGCTCTGACGTCTACAGGGAAGGCTGGCATACATCAGAAGGTTCATAACCAACCTCTCCGGGCGATGCCAGCCCTTTATCCAACTTATAAAGAAGGGAGTCTTCTTCATATGGACTGATGAATGCCAGCGAGCATTCGACGATATCAAGAAGTACCTCACGACCCTCCAGTGTTGGTGGCCCCAGTAGTCTTGAGACCCTTCTTACTTTATGTGTGTCCAATAGATCACTCTCTCGATGTTCTACTCGCTCAAAAGAGTGATACATGTCTTGAGCAGGCCATTTATTATCTCAGAAAGATGATGGTCGATGCGGAGCATAGGTACAACTCTGTTGAGAAGGAGTGTCTTGCTCTGGTATTTGTTATCCAGAAGGTCCGATACTATGTGTCGGGGTAGACCATTCATGTAATATCGCGAGTCAACCTCCTCAGGGTCCTCACGACCAAGCCATGGGCATTTAATTCTCGCTTTGCTACGTGGGCCATACTGCTCACTTCCAAAATATGATAGAATATTAATGTTTTTAGCGACGTTGTAAGTTAATATCGCTAATTTTAAAGAATTTAGCGACTCCATAAATAAATATCATTGTAGGTCTCTGTTTGCGACGAATACGACTAGTAGCGATTGTACTTGGTTTTTTGAAAGAATAGTCGCTATATATTTTTTTAACGTCGCTAAAGTTTTTGATTTAGCGATATTTAGCGACATTTTTACCGACGCTATTAAATTTTTAATTAGCGACATTTATAAATGTAGCAAGTCGTCACTGAAATTTTTTAATGGCGATGTTTAGTGACGTCTAAGAAGTCGCTAATATTTTTAGAGTTAGCGACGTTTAGCGAATATATAAATGTCGCTATTAGCGACGTTTATCGATGTCTAGATCAGACATCGCTAATTTATTTTTATTTTTAATATAACGATCGGGTTTTCTTTTTTTCTATTCTCACTCAAAAATTCCTAGAAATTTCCGAAATTCCCCTACCTCCGTGATCCAATCCCTTACCGATGACCCCCACCGTCGACCATGCTCCATCGTTGACCTCCCTCTGACCGTGCTCCACTGCCGATGATGCACCCCCTCCTCCTCCTCCTCCTCCTCTACCGAGCTCCTCCTCCTCTCTGGGCTCCTCCTCCACCGAGATCCTCATTCTCCTCTCTGGGCTCCTCCTCCTCATCTGCCTACGTCGACCTCCTCCTCCTCTCGGCCATTTCCTTCCTCGGTCAACCCCCAAGAACAGGTAGACCCTAAACCTATCTCTCTCCTAGCTATTTAACGTGGCGACACAGACACGACTACGACACAAACATAGACACGATACGTTATATGACACAGACACATACACTGACACAAAATAAGACATGACACAGACCCTAACCCTAACCCTATCTCTCTTCTAGTTAGCTGTCAGAGTTTATGTCACGCTCTAGTCCCAAAAATACGTAGGAATAGGACACGTAAGCATGCCAGCCGCATGGATATAGCATCTTCCAATATATGGAAACCAGAATTAATACGTACGCTGTAATATGAATATCAATCCACAAGTGGTATGAACATATGTCACAAGTCACATGGTATAATCTAAATCTCATCCACAGAAAATTAATATAAATAAATAACCAATATCTATATAACTAGATCTCAATAAGAAGTATCTAAAGATGATAGTTGGATGGAAACAAATCCACTACCAACTCAAATAGAAAAGTACAACACAATAATCACAATATAAGAATACCAGCTAACGACCACGGGCTCGAATAGAAGACATCCTCAAAACATATGTAACCATCCAAATCTGCTCTCCTGCAAATACTCAAGAACAGATACGCCTGGAAAGGGACCAGGTCCTCAAAGGGACGTAATAAGATACATAGAAGCAAGCCAATTTAAAAACAGTAAACATGTATAATGTTTAAAAATAAATAAGTACGCTGTACAAGACAATCTATATGAATGCAATTGAGGACAACTTTTCGACGTATGGGCAATGGTAGGCTACTCGATCTAATCTCACAACTCACATACACGTCCATGAACATCATCAGTCGACATACCGCGGGGGTAGCGACCCTCGTGACTCCATCAATCGATATACCGCGGGGGTAGCGACCATCGGATACGACCACCATAGTGCGTGCTAGTGACTACGGTGTTACCATAGTGGTTAAAGCCCATACGCCTACTGATTATCCTCTATGATACTAAGTGTCAAGTATGTGTCAACATATCTAATATATAGTAATGACTGAAGGAACTACACATGCAATGAATAAACAGAAATGCAATAAATATACAGAAATATATTAAGCATGCAAAATACTGTAAGCAATTTGGCAAGGTATCTTGCCTGGTAAGAAAGCTACAAAGTGTAACGTCCAAAAGTCTAACACACAGGATCAGAAGTTACGATCTCAGAATGAACGTCTCCGGATGCTGAAATAAATATCATCAACGTTCCCAGAATAAGCAAAATAGCTAAAAAGTACTTCCCTTTCGTCCAATTTGGACACAGGAGCAAAACGATAATTTCGGATAAAAGTGGGATCCAAGGGTAACAGTCTCTAAATAGGATAAATTATAGGTCAAATAAACTCTAGATGTCAATACGAACCCAACGGTATGTCCAAATGTGGATTCCGATGGGCCGGACACAAATTCGCCCAAAAAGTCAACCGTAGGGCCCGCCAATTGGCGACTTGGTCAACTATCTCAGAATTGCGTGAAAGTTGGTTCATAGGACCAGCGCGTTACCACGAGTCCATTGGTACAAGTTTTGTCATAATCTGACGAACGTGCACAAAATATGTGCGACTTTCGCAAAAGTTACGGCACGGGATATGTCCGCGGATACGGGCTGATTCCGGTGTGCTCACGCGTCTGAATCAGTTTCTGTGAACTCTCACATGTCCGGTTATGCTGTACGCACCATTTGGCATACTTGGTACACGGTGGGGCGGTCCCGTTTGGCAAGGCGCGCTCCGTTTCATAACTTTTGAAAATCTGGAAAAGTGTGTTCGCGGGATTTTCCAATAAATTTAATTCTATCTACAGCAGTTAATAATCTAGGATTATTTAACAAAAATTAAACTAGGTCAAGTGGTCTACGCATACCAAAAAGAATTATCGAATTCGGATCTCTGTAGTGGGAGATACGAACTCGAAAACATTGGTGATCACCATAGTTTTCTGCTATCCCAGAATTTGGTCTATTTCTGCCAACTTTGGCGCTGTTTTCGCCTATAGTTACGTATTGTTCGAGGTCTACTATCATATAGATATAGAAGAGGGTTAAGGGGTGAGCATATCGGTAAAGACGGGGTGGCGTTTGGTTGAGCGAGGCGACAGAAAACAACTCTGGAACATAGGTACCTCGCTGCAAAATTCTGCAGTGTGCGGGGTGCGCGGGGTGCGCGGGGTCGCGGTCGTCGGGATCGGTTTGGACGGCCTGGCGGGGTTCTCTGGCTGCAGTGGCGGCGCTCTCTAGGTCTAGATGGGAAGAGAAAGGGTTTGGATGATCTAGGTTTAGAGTTTTATTGAAACAAGTATATATATATATATGAAAGGGAGAAGGGGGGTCGGTTAATTAGCCGCGGAGGGGGGGCTTGGGTTCTGTTGCTCACGGGGTGGGTTTTGGCTCACAAGGGCTGTGCTTCATGCAGTAAGGGGGTGGCTCGCTCACAAAAAAAAGGAGGCAGCGGGTTGTAATGGTTTGGGTTGGTAGGAGTTAAGTTAATAGTTAATAGGTTTTTTTTTTTCCTTTTCTTTTCTTTTCTTTTCTTTTCCTTTTATATTTTTCTTTAAAATATATATGTATATATATATATATATATATTTATATATATGTATATTTATATATATGTATATACTTATAGGAAAAATCTAGAATTATACTAATACATAACATTAAGCTAGCAACTGCTCAAGGGGCCCCCTACATGAAATAAATTTTGAAAATTTTTTGATGGTCCCATAAATTCCTAAGTGCACCAAAACCTAAAATAAAAATTAATAAAAATCTATTTCTCCTAATTATCCACTAATTACTATAATTAAATTAATAATTAATAATTAAAAAGGGTTATATACAATTTTTAGGAATAGGGGTTTTACATTCTACCCAACTTATAAAAATTTCGTCCTCGAAATTAAAACTAAGCCACAGTAGCACGTCAAGGATGGTATAAGATTTGTATTATTTAAAATGCAAGGCCAGGTTTAAAGGGGTAGGCGGTGTTGCGCGTTGCACATCCCAAAAAATTATGGGAAAATCCACATGAGCGAAAAATAGGTTTCTTCAGGTATCATATCCAATGGTGTGGACACCTAAATGCTCTTTTGCATAAAAGCGTCCAACAATTAAAAAATTGCACAAAGATAAGAATTGCATGATGGGCACGTCTAGGATAAGGATGTGGAATTTGTAGGAAGGCAGTGGCTAGTGTAGTGCTCCAATTATCGAAGCACGGCAAGGTGCACTAAGTGATATAATTATTGCAAAATTAAATAAAAATATCTTGTTCTATCTCTAGCTGGACTCAATCTAACCTTAGTCTCACTATCTCAGCCAAGTAGGTCTAATTTTGGGTGAGGGGTTCACAATCTACCGACCTTAAAGTTTATCCATCTATCACCTAAGGCTATACATCTAGGAAAACTATTCCTCAAATTATTTAATCATGTTATTCAATCTTCAAAGTTTTAACACCAAATATATCACCTATGATATGCCCTTAATCAATTATAAAAGAGAGTCACTAAGTCATGTGATTAGCCTTATGGGGTATATCTAGTATTATCAGTGTCAACTTATACCAGCACGAGGTTTCGTCTTTCCGAAATAAGGGAAGACGGAGAGCAATAATAAAGAATTCAAGGTGAAGGTGATAGAATACAAGTACGAGGTTCAAGGAGATTAAAGAATTTGAAAAGAGAGTTGTTAGGACAGTTGTGGATTAAAATCCTATTTTTGGTAATTTTTTATTTACATGCTCGTATCAGTACAGTTATGTAACCGATACGATATGTATGACATATCTAGGGGCAAGTATATTCATCTACTACCATATATCTCAATCTACGTAAAGTAGTCACGCGAAGAGAGAACCAAGCGCACTAAGGTTAGCTAGACCTTAATACACCAATTTTGATTAGGCAATTATATCATTGTGTGCACCCAATAATACATATGTCATGAGCAAGCTTGATAAAAGAATAAGCTTGTAAAAACTAGGCTATAATAGCAGCATAAGTCAAGGTAGTACAACAAACATAAATACGCCGGATTATGATGAATGAAGGTACATAGCAATTCATGTTCACAAAAGATAAGACTCCATAATCTCTACAGTTGTCATACTAATTCCTTGTCTAAGTCGATCGTCGACAAAGTAGGGGTATAGCCTCTGAGTTCTATAGTCTGAAAAAAACACTGTCGTCCTAAGCTAGCATACAGTTAATGTTGTTCAATTACACTTCAATAATAGGTCAAAAGACTATGTGATACTATGTTGTGAGGTATACTATCCAACTTATAACAATAAACTAGTACTGTAATTGTCTTAAGGATACAGTAGAAACTCCTGCTAAGGTCTACGGGAAGGGGCCTTGGTACTTATTAGGGTATCCTCTTTCATTACATAGGTCATGGTTGTCCTAAGTCTTAGTTTTAGTACAAGTGTCATTAGTAAGAATGGAACAGTTACTGGCCTCAAGGGAAAGGGAATATAACTCGTATTGAGATGGGGGTTACATGTTACACAATTTAAAACTAAGGGATAAGCACCAAGTCTCAATCTACAAGAATAGCTTAAACCATCAAGTTCTAACTACTAAGCACACAATCTCAAAATTTCAAAATTATAACTATAGTCATAGCAGGCTATATATCCTAATCATAGAATAAAATACTTGGTCTATAATCAGAGGTGTCAGGTGGCACGAGTTAAAAGATGAAGAAAAGAAGAACCTAATTTAGTCGTTGCACAATTAACGAACGTTAAGGTCGTAGAGGAACAACATATAAAATTAAAATAGGGTCTCTAGATAGCATCATGGTTTTCTAAGGGAAAGTGGTATGCTAGTTACTGTGTTCGAGGTATGATCAAGGAAAAGTGTTAATTATATTCCTCTAGGCTTCCTAAGGTGTTATCTACTAATAATAAGATAATGATCTTAGTTTATAGTTCTCCAATACTATCTAATTATGAAGGTTAGGTTCAGTCCTAATATTCAATCTTGGTTTTCTATTGGTTCCTCAATACTAGGGTCAAACATTATGGTAAAACTTCTGGCTAACTCTAGTAGTGTCTATACTACTCTCAAGTCTTCATAATACATCAAAGGGTAATGGTAAACCAATCTATAGATAAGGAATTCTAGGGTTCACTAGATATTCTAAGCTTAATGGTGTATCAACACTCTAGTTATACTCTTAATAGGAAAGTTACCCTACTTATCATCTAGTAAAAGGGAATTTTATATTTTAGGAGGGGGCTATACTCAAGGAATCATCAGGGAAGTACAAGAATCAAGCAGAATACAATTATTCAAATAAAATGGATTGGAAGGAGAGCGAATCATAGTCAATTGTGGATGAGATCCTATATTCTATTCCTAGATGCAGGCCTGTTCGGTACAATAATGTAACCGAGATAATATGCTCTCGACCTGCATGGGCCACCACAAAAATATGTCACGCCCCAGTCCAAAAAATACGTAGGACTAGGACACGTAAGCATGCTAGCCGCATCGATATGGCATCTTCCAATATATGGAAACTAGAATCCACACGTACGCTGTAATATGAATATCAATCCACAAGTGATATGAACATATATCACAAGTTACAGGGTATAATCTAAATCTCATTCACAGAAAATCAATATAAATAAATAACCAACATCTATATAACTAGATCTCAATAAGAAGTATCTAAAGATGATAGTTGGATGGAAATAAATCCACTACCAACTCGAATAGAAAAGTACAACACAATAATCACAATATAAGAATACCAGCTAACGACCACGGGTTCGAAGAGAAAACATCCTCAAAATATATGTAACCATCCAAATCTGCGCTCCTGTAAATACTCAAGAACAGATACGCCTGGAAAGGGACCAGGTCCTGAGAGGGACGTAACAAGATACATAGAAGCAAGCCAATTTAAATACAATAAACATGCATAATATTTGAAAATAAAAAAGTATGCTGTACAAGACAATCTATATAAATGCAATTGAGGACAACTTTTTGACCTATGGGTAAGGGTAGGCTACTCGATCTAATCTCACAACTCACACACACGTCCATGAACATCATCAGCCGATATATCGTGGGGGTAGCGACCCTCGTGACTCCATCAATCGACATACCATGGGGGTAGCGACCATCGGATACGACCACCATAGTGCGTGCTAGTGACTACGGTATTACTAGAGTGGTTAAAGCCCATACGCCTACTGATTGTCCTCTATGATACTAAGTGTCAAGTATGTGTCAACATATCTAATATATAGTAATGACTGAAGGAACTACACATGCAATAAATAAACAAAAATGAAATAAATATACAGAAATATACTAAGCATGCAAAATACTTTAAGCAATTTGGCAAGGTATCTTGCCTGGTAAGAAAGCTGCAAAGTGTAACGTCCAGAAGTCCAACACACAGGATCATAAGCTATGGTCTCAGAATGAACGTCTCCGAATGCTAAAATAAACATCACCAATATTCCCAGAATAAGCAAAATAGCTAGAAAGTACTTCCCTTTCGTCCAATTTGGACACAGGGGCAAAACGATAATTTCGGGTAAAAATGGGATCCACGTGTGGCCCACTTTACACCAAAAAATGTGCCAAGGATAACAGTCTCTAAATGGAACAAATTATAGGTCAAATAAACTCTAGATGTCAATACAAACCCAACGGTATATCCAAATGTGGATTCCGATGGGCCGAACACAAATTCGCCCAAAAAGTCAACCGTGGAACCCGCCAATTGGCGACTTGGTCAACTGTCTCAGAATTGCGTGAAAGTTGGGTCACAGGACTAGCGCGTTACCATGAGTCCATTGGTACAAGTTTTGTCATAATCTGATGAACGTGCACAAAATGTGCACGACTTTCGCAAAAGTTGCGGCACGGGGTATGTCCGCGGATACGGGCTGATACCGGCGCGCTCACGCGTCTGAATCAGTTTCTGCGAACTCTCACATATCCGGTTATGCTGCACGCACCATTTGTCACACTTGGTACACGGCGGAGCGGTTCCGTTTGGCGGGGCGCGCTCTATTTCACAACTTTTGAAAAACTGAAAACGTGTGTAAACGGGTTTTTCCAACGAATTTAATTCTGTCTACAGCAGTTAATAATCTAGGATTATTTAACAGAAATTAAACTAGGTCAAGTGGTCTACGCATACCAAAAAGAATCAATGAATTTGGATATCTGTGGTGGGAGATACGAACTCGAAAATATGGGTGATCACCGTAGTTTTCTGCTATCCCAGAATTTGGTCTATTTCTTTCAACTTTGGCGTTGTTTTTGCCTATGGTTACACGTTGTTCGAGGTCTATTATCATATAGATATGGAAGAGGGTTAAGGGGTGAGCATACCGGTGAAGACGGGATGGCATTTGGTTGAGCGAGGTGACGGAAAACAACTCTGGAACACAGGTACCTCGCTGCAGAATTTTACAGTACGCGGGGTGCACGGGATCGCGGTCGTCGGAATCGGTTTGGATGGCCTGGCGGGGTTCTCCTGCTGCGGTGGCGGTGCTCTCTTGGTCTAGATGGGAAGAGAAAGGGTTTGGATGATCTTGGTTTAGGATTTTATTGAAACAAGTATATATATATATGAAAGGGAGAAGGGGGGTCGGTTAATTAGCCGCGGGGGGGGGGGGGGGGGTGGGTGGGTCTGTTGCTCGCGGGGTGGGTTTTGGCTCACAAGGGCTGTGATTCATGCAGCAAGGGGGCGGCTGGCTCACAAAAAAAGGAGGCAGCGGGTTGTAATGGTTTGGTTTGGTAGGAGTTAAGTTAATAGTTAATAGGTTTGTTTGTTTATTTGTTTGTTTGTTTTTTTTTTTTACTTTTTTTTATATTTTCCTTTAATATATATATATATATATATATATATATATATATATATATATATATATATATATATATATATATATATACGTATATACTTATAGGAAAAATCTAGAATTACACTAATACATAACCTTAAGCTAGCAACTGCTCAAGGGATCCCCTACATGAAATAAATTTCAAAAAATTTCTGATGGTCCCATAAATTTCCTAAGTGCACCAACACCTAAAATAAAAATTAATAAAAATCTATTTTCCTAATTATCCACTAATTACTATAATTAAATTAATAATTAATAATTAAAAAGGGGTATATACGATTTCTAGGAATAGGGATTTTATAGTTTAGATACAACCTTGCGTATCGACATCATATACAATATGATACAGATCTTGAATCAAGGAGAGTCATATACACGGATACAAAAAAGACTCTTCAAAGCCGAGACACGATATTTTATTGACTTCTTCTAGACTTGTATCCAACTTGGGTTAGAGCAGTGTCAAACCTATCCTTGACACAAGAGTTCATGTTCGGATGGTTGTGGCACAGCATTGGTATATGTATCGCATAACCAAGGATACAACATCCCCCTAGGCCCCGATGACCCCCATCGGCTTTCCTCAACCTCGATGCTCCCCTCATCAGTTAGAGGGTCAGGTAACCTATATTTGGAGTGAGTGTCATGAGTGGAGTATGTATCTAGTATGTACTAGTAATGTGTGTGTGTGTGTGTGTGTAATATCAACAACAAGCAATAGCAATGGCAGCAACAACAACTTGCACCTTGTGCAAGTGAGTGCACATTGTATATATGTGTTTGTTTGATTGTGTTTAGTAAGTTAGTATATGTTAAGTGTTTAAGTTTTGAGTGAGGGTATGTATTAGGATTGAGTATCTAAGGATATTTGAGTTTTGGTTTTGTAAATATCAAAGACCTAAACAAAAAAGTATCTAGTGCATATGACTATAGAAAGTGCCCCTATATATATATATATATATATATATATATATATATATATATATATATATATATATATATAACACTTATATCTAGTACATATGATTGTGGGGTATTATGTTAATTATGAATATCTTAAGTACCTGGGGTACTAAATGTCAAGTTATACCTAGATACTAAGTGAATATATAGCTACATATATAGGATTAGCTATATAAGTTAAGTGGTAAATAGTTTCACATAGATAATACTCATTATAAAAGTAGAATAACTAGATTTATGTTACAAGCTAGATAAATATAAGTTAAGTGATAAATAATATCACATAGATAATGCTTATTATAAAAGTAGAATAACTAGGAATGCTTATCGTCACCTCCGAAGTCAAGTATCCATGTGAACCATTCTCTGGAAAAAAATTTACTTCTGTAAGCCTTTCGAGGCTATTAGAGTTCTACCAAAAATCTAGTAGACTTTTGGAAATCTATTCTAACTCTAATAGCCTCAAAAGACTTGCAGAAATAAATTTCTTTATCAGATAATGGATCACACTGAATACGTGATGCCACACATATCCTTTATTAGTGTTCACATGTATATCCATCTTAGCATCCATTTGGATAATATACTTGAACGATGTCTATTCATCTTTGCAGAAGTATCTAAAAATGGATCTGAATTACTACTAGTGTTATAGTTCGTGGATATACAACCGTCATTTTGATGACATATACGGTATGCGGAATAAATTCATATAGGGGGTAGAACAGTTTCTGCAGTTCGCCAAGGTGTTCCCTCAGTATATGGATGGCACCAAAATTAAGTGTCCGTGTGTGTGATATCGCAACTTAAAATATCACTAAGAAGTGGATGTGACATATCATTTGTACTCGAAGAATTTCATGCCGAATTACTATCAATGGACCTCACACGGAGAACTTGTATTTTTAGCATCAGAGCCGCAGTCTTATGCGGAGCTGTATATGGATGTCCACGACTATGCTGATTACGACGACGGATACGTGAATATGGTTTTCAACACTGTCGGGACTAGTTTCGATTCAGATAATCATGATGTAGCTGAGGAGGCACCAGATGTCGATGCTGTAAAGTTTATGGAGTTACTGGAAAATTTAATGACTCTATTATATCTTAATTATGAGGATCATTCATCGTTGGAGGTGGTTACAAGACTGTTGAGCATCAAGTTCGATTTTAACATGTCGCAAGAATACTATAAACGACTGATAGAGTTGATTATAGAGATCTTGACAACGGGTGTTAAGTTACCTAAATACTTCAACCGGTCTAAGAGGATGGTGAGATCGCTCTATATGGGATACGAAAAAATTGATGCATGACGAACGAGTACATATTGTACAACAAAAATGACAATGATGAAGACGTATGCTAATTTTGTGGCGTTAATCTCTATGAGGCAACTGTTACAGAAATATCTGTCGGTGCAAGAAAGCCGACCGATCTGATGCACTACTTGCCTTTAACGTCGTGGTTGCAGAGGTTATTTATGGTGAAGGAGACTGCCGAAAATAAATGTTAGCACATATGAGAACAGATTGAAGGAGTATTGGATTACCGATCCGATAGAGAAGCATGGAAGCACTTCGATCGAGAGTATCCCAATTTTGCTTCGGATCTGCGTAATGTAAGATTGGGGCTCTCCTCCGATAGTTTTACCCTATGTAAAAGCATAAAAAATCTTTCTAAGCACTCACTTTACAGTCAATAAATAAGCAAGAGACGCATAACATGGGTAGATGCATAACACCCTCGGATACATGACGTCCCGAGATGCATGTCGCCCTTTGACGCTCGTCCCTACAGTCCCATCAGAGCATTTATGACTCTGACAATACAAACAGTCATCCTGACCGCCACGAATCCTATACCGAGGATTAGAATCTGGGTTGACGGCTTTATCATAATTACTTTTGGCAATATACAACTGTTCAAACACCATGAATGCAGAAGATGACAAAAATCCATGCATCTCTAGCCCAATGCGTTCCAGACTCCATGCGTTCCATGCATCTATGGCCCAAATGTGTTCCATTCTCCATGTGTTCTATGTATCTCTAGCCCAATGTATCCCATACTCTATGCTTTTTATGTGTCTCTGGCCCAATGCGTTCCAGACTCTATGAGTTCCATGGGTCTCTGGCCCAATGCGTCACAGACTCCATGCGGTTTATGCATCTCTGGCCCAATGTATTTTAACTAACAAGATCTTTCTGTTACAACTAAAGAGATCTTTGTGCAGTTGAAGCAGGCAACGTGTCCAAACGACCAAGTCACACATACAACAGGCTAAAATGACCCCAATATCTCGTCAACAGTAAATCCTAACCAAGCTCATTTATGAAATAACCCTATGCGATCACAGTTTAAACCGTATTCGTTGGAAAGAACCCTATGCAGTCATCAAACAGGGGCGCATACGGTATCTATAGCATGCAGGCACAGGACAACTATAAATAACAGGGTACTACCCCTATGCAAGAGGTGGGCTAGCTATCTGGGAATCAACACTCAAGGAAGAAAGAAGATTCCGCATCGGATCGTCCAATGAGTAAAGAGAGTTGCTACACTCCTAACCCTCCATCGTTACCCCCCAGAAAATAAATTTGTACTTAGATTGTCTCCTAGGACTCTTGTTTGTACTTTCTTAGTTTGTTAAATCAAATCTAATTCTTCCAGTTCTCGTTTTGATATTAAATGGCAAACACGGTGGCGACTCTGCTGGGGACTTCCTTCTCCTCTGTTGAGAAGTCGGTGACGCAGTCCGATACGGCCAAGCTCGGCTCGACACAAAAGATGCTTGTGGTCCGCTTTGACCAGTAAGTGTTCGAGGATATGCTCTCCGCAGATAGCATGAGTCCTTCTCCGAAGCAAGCAAAGCCCAAGAAGACCCGTAGGACGTGGGTGGCAAAGGCCTCTAAGCCTTGCCTAACTACGGAGCATAAGCTCCCCGTCTCTCTCCATGCCACAGGGAGCGCACATCATGCGACCACTGTCTATGCGACAGCCTCTTCCAGCCAAGAGGGTGCTCCCCACTCAAAGACCCACAGAACGTGGGTTTCCAAGGCCGTTGTGCCCCACCCAGCTGCGGAGCATACTCTTCCAGTCTCTCACTCTGTTGCCCATGATGATCATCGGATGAACACCTATAACGTCCACATCTATGTGATATCCCAGGCTGACGCAGAGATCGTTCAGCATCCAGACTCTGGCAGAGAAAAACACTATGATGCCAGATGTCCTTGTGCTGAGGCAGCTTCTATGCGGCCAAGGAGGAGGCCGCATAAGACTACCCATGCAGCGTCAATTCACTACCACAGACAGTAGGCCGTATCAGGCCCCAATAGCAACAGAACCTCGGTTTTCAACCGTATCTCATGTGGCGCATATCCCATGCGTCCCACTGAGAATGATGAAATCCCAAAGCTGGACTCTTCATACTACGCACCTGTGGTAGCTAAGCTAAAGAAATCTAGAGCAGTACGATCATGTCAAGCTTAAGCAACTTCTCATACTACTGACCGCCAAC
The DNA here is from genome assembly GCA_036927795.1 of Iris macrosiphon. Lineage (NCBI taxonomy): Eukaryota > Viridiplantae > Streptophyta > Magnoliopsida > Asparagales > Iridaceae > Iris > Iris macrosiphon. Next base: position 40,885,603 of record JAYESA010000018.1, on the reverse strand, counting down.
ATGCATCGTTAGTTATTAAGGTAGCCTCTGGCGAAAAGTTGAACATGACTGACCCATGAGTCCAGCCCACAAGAACTAATGGACAGAGTCAATCTCAAAGTCTTCCACTGGTACCTCGGGGCAAGTTCGTGTACGAAGCCCAGGTCAGGGAGCAAATACAACACCTGCACATCCGTGTGCCGGGAAGAAAATACAGCACCTCCAGTCTGGCACTTTCTACCACATCATAGCGAAGGCGATTACCCGTATTACTGACAACGACACCCGCAGAAGACATCTTCCAAGGCACCCGCTCAAGAAAGAAGCTGTCAAACCCTGGAGGTAGGTCTTCCTCAGAACCTATGGGGGTGGCCCAAGCTAGGGGTAGTGTCCCCTTGGACATACACAATAACCCGGTATTCCAAGGAGACAACGATTCTCAAGGAATGTACTATGACATCCCAGAGGGTAGCTACTCCCACCAAGAGGACACAATCTTCTACGCTGGGGGTAGTATCCCCTCCGAATCCGAGGAAGACACAACAGATCCCACCCTCCTTGAAGACTACTCACTACAAGGGTATGAAATAGGGAGCACGACATCCACTACCCCTCCATTTCTTCCCGTATGAGGATGGTGTACATGGCTGGAGACGACCATGAAGGCCCCAGTGACCAACAGTGCCTCGAGATGCTCGAAGCCATAATGCAAACAATGAGTGTATCAATACAAGTCTTAACCCAGACAATGCTGGAGATTAAGGCAAACATGGCCTCCCAGCCAACAAGAGCCTCCGGAAAAGCAAACCTGAACCCCGGGATCAACGAGGATTCAAACATGACCGCTCCACCCACGAGCGGTGATCCTCTCCTACCTGGCTCATCGGCTCCTTCGGCAGGAGATGAAGCTAAGGAAGCAAGAAGGGAGGTCCAAGAACTTTGGGCTTGCCTGGACTCCATGAGCAATCGGGACTCACTCCGTGATCTTGGGGTATGGCAACCATACCCGATAGAATGGAGGGATGTACCATATCTGTCACGCTCCAGTCCCAAAATACACGGGACCAGGCCACGTGGCAATAGCCAGCTGACACGTCTTCGAAGATATCCTAATTTAATGGATCCACGAAGAGTGCTACGCTGTCCTAAAATACTAACATGTCCAATATCAGTCAATAACAGGTGATCTAATCTCATCCACAATATAAAGAGCAAGAAGTACTAAATAAACTGCTGGATAATAAATACCAGTCTCAAGATATCATAGTACAATCAGTGAAGTCTAGTGGGAACAAACCCACTACTATGACGAAATAAAGTACAGAAATGAGATATAAAAAGTAATGATTAGGGAATCGGCTGACTAGATAATGATGCCCCCAATCTAGGCTGAAGGCCTACCAACTGATCACGGAAACTCTGACGATTGTACCTCTAACTCCTCGGCTGTAGCGAATCTCGTCTCCTGTCCGGGGCTGTATACGGTGGGGTAGAAAGCCTCGTCTAAATCTGGAAGGGAACCAGGTCCTCAGAGGGACGTAACAAGATACAAAGAGACAAGCCATATATAATACTGAATAAAATAAATACAATAAAGGGTGTGCTGGCCAATCTAAGTGAATGCAATGTGAGAACAATTGTGAGTATATGAGAAGGTGTAGGCTAAACATATGCTGACGTAATTTACCAGTCGTGACAATCGGCTAGTATATGCCACACATGTCCCTTGTAACACGGGCGCAGGAATACAGTAACGTCCAATATTCTATAGAGCGTGGTATCTGCAATGTCATCAAGTAACGTCTCACACTCTACAAAATGTGGTATCAGTGATATATATAAATACGTTCGTATCACTCCGTCGAGTGCGGTATCAGTGTAAAGGAGTGGGGTGTCCCATATGCCTACCAGCCGTCCTCCCCTCCCAATGTAGATATACCCGTCAAATAATTGATACGCATATTCCTTATCTAAATGCCAAGTCTCAAACTGAAATAGTCCTATATTGCTTGCTAACCGTGATGCACGTCACACGCGACGATAGCTAGTCGATCACGCGAATACGCATCCCAATATGAGATTTATCACAATAAGTACGTGTAAAAGTGTCAGGTCTTGGAAGAATACAGGATATCCTCCCATGGGGTGAGTCTGCTAAGGACTAAGTCAATATATACTAATCTTCGACGTATTCCTTCAAATGCACCCGAGACAATCTCGGACGCGCACAGTTGTATAAGACAGAACAACAAGCATACAATACAGCATTTGCATAATTTAAATTAGACAGTAAATATAGCAAGGTATCTTGCTTGAGTCTTCGAGAGATGAATGCCAAAAGCCTGTTCCGGTAGCGTCTCCTGGCTGATCCAAAGACCCTAGACAATAATATAACACAATAATATAGGCATCAGATATTACGCCTTATCTACGTACTGTTAAGACGCTAATCTTAAATACTTGTCGTGAGTTCTCTGTTGCTCGAGTACAGCATCATGTGTGTACTTAGCTAGGGTGTACACGGGTGTTGTCTTCGGTTAACAGGTTCCTCGGGACAATAATTATTCAGTTACGGTTATCCATGATTTATGTTCTATGCAAATATCTGTCTTTGGTTTCTATACTCAGTGCACGTGGTTTACGATCAGACGTTAAATTAACTAAAGTCCTTTATGACAGGTATCGTGGTTAAGGAATTTCTTTATTTATTAACAAATTCTATTCTGGTTAATCATTAAGCCATTATCATTTTAATTAGGGTTAGAAAGGTTGTGTTTCAACTATGATTCTCGACACACAGACCCAACAATCATTCATGAATACGATACGTGGTGAGATAGTTGGAATACAAGAAAGGAACTGCTGGAGGACGAGTACCTGTTTGATAGGACGTGGGGCGTCTGCTCCTTCGACGAAGGTATCTCCGGCAGCGTGGATGGGTTGCCTCGCGGGTGGTGGGATAGTCGGGGTCGGGTAGTACTCCGGTCGGGGCAGTCGGCTATGGAGCAGTACTCCGATCGGGGGAGCAGTCAGGCTGGGAAGCAGTGCTCCAGTCAGGGGAGCATTCGGGCTGGGGAGCAGTGCTCCGATTAGGGGAAGCAGTCGGCTGGGCAGTAGCCGGTCAGGGGGAGCAGTCGGCTGGGCAACAGTCGGTCGGGGGAAGCACTCGGCTGGGCAGCAGCCGGTCGGGGGGAAGCAGTCGGCTGGGAGCAGCTGGAGCAGTTGGTCAGGGGGCGGCGGTGGGAGCAGTCAATCAGGAAGGTGGTCGGGGTTGAGGGGTCCGGCCGACAGGGAGGGTTGTTTAGGTGGGGGTCGGCTAGGGCTTGGAGAGGGGGTTATGATAGTTTTCTTAGGGTTTTAAGGGAGAGGCTTCATATATATATATATATATATATATATATATATGAAAGTTGTGGGCTAGCCTCGGCTCGGGCCTATCTGGGCTCATTGAGGTAGGCTGGTCTAAGTGTTGCTTGAGGTAAAATTAGCCTTAATTAAAATTAAATTACAAACTTAACTAGGTAATTCCTAATGTATTAAAAATATAGGGAACTAGATTTTTGAGTGGTACACAGGAGTCGTGGCATAACGGCTTGGTGTCGACTGATACCCTAATTTGGGTACTTAGAATTTGGGGTACGGTTGATCTTAAATTAAAATACTCAAATAAATCCTACTTTTGACGAGGGGGTTTACAATCTACCCTCCTTAGAGCATTTTGTCCTCGAAATTTAAACACACGCATGGGTAAGAACTAAAGACGAAAGAAAATACTAGAATGTACCTAGTCCTTCGAAGAGGTGGGGATAACGTTGTCTAATGTCCTTCTCGCGTTCCCAGGTTGACTCGTCTGGTGCATGATGCCTCCATGCGATAAACTAGGGGGATGGTCTGCCCTCGCAATGCTTTCTCACTCCTGTCCAGAATCTCGACAGGCTCCTCTTAGTATGATAGACTCGGGCCAACTGTGATCTCCGAGTGGTCAAGCACGTGACTAGGATCTGGTATGTACCTCCTTAATTGAGATACATGGAAGACGTCGTAAACTCCTTCCAATGTCTGCGGTAATGCTAATCTGTAAGCAACCTCTCCGACACGTTCTAATATGTCGAATGGCCCGATGTACCTCGGAGTCATCTTCCCTCTGCCTCCGAATCTGATAGTCCCTCGAGTAGGCGAGATCTTTAAAAATACGTGATCTCCAACCTGAAACTCTAAGGGTCAATGATGCGCATTCGCCCAATGCTTCTGTTGGTCTTGTGCTGCTCAAAGGTGCCCTTGGATTTTCTTCACCTTTTCTACCGAACAACCAACTCTGGTCCGAGAATCTGTCGCTCGCCTATTTCACTCCAGCATATTGGAGAACGACATTTTCTTTCATACAACGCTTCATAGGGAGCCATCTGGATGCTCGCCTAATAGCTGTTATTGTAGGAAAACTCGACCAGATGCAAATGGTCCTCCCATGATCCTCCGAAGTCAAGCATGCATGCTCTCAACACGTCTTCTAGCGTCTGAATGGTGCGCTCCGACTGGCCATCTGTCTGTGGGTGATATGCTGTGCTAAACTTTAGGCGAGTACTAAGGCTCTTTTGTATACTCCTCTAAAAGTAAGAAGTAAACCTCGTATCCCTGTCAGACATGATGCTAACTAGCACTCCATGTAGGCGCACAATCTCCCTCATGTACATATCTGCTAAGGCCTCCGTCGATTGCCCAACTCTGAACGGTAAAAAGTGTGCAGACTTTATGAGTCTATCCACAATTACCCATACTGTATTGTGCCCACTAAGACTCCTCGGAAAGCCCATAATGAAGTCCATAGTGATATGCTCCCATTTCTACTCCGGTATAGGAAGCGGTTGAAGCAATCCTGCAGATCTTTGATGCTCAGCCTTGACTTACTGACACACCAGGTACTTGGCCACAAAATGTGCTATCTCCCTCTTTATTCCGTGCCACCAGTAGTACTGTCTCAAGTCCCTGTACATCTTCGTGCCTCCTGGATGAATAGAATAGGTTGAACTGTGTGCCTCTGCCATTAACTCTTGACAAAGTTATCTATTTGGAACATAGAGACGATCTCCGCATCTCAAGGTCCCATCTTCATGTATTCTCAGTTCTGTCTGTATTCCAGCCTCTATCCTCTGTCTAAGCCTCTAAAATATGGCGTCTGTCGGCAAGTCAACCTTGATTCTCTCCACTAATATCGATTGCAACTGGAAGCTCGACAACTGTCCATCTACTCCGGATATAATGACCTCTATACCTATCTGCTCTAGCTCTCTCAACAGGTATGGTTGGGTGGTCATAAAGAATGCCATGGGTCTTCTGCTCAACGCGTCAGCTACCACGTTGGCCTTTCCCGGGTGGTACTGTAGCTCGATCTCGAAGTCTGTCATCACCTCGAGCTAACGTCTCTGCCTCTGATTCAGATCCTTCTGGGTATAGATGTACTTTAGTCTCTTATGATCAGTAAATATCTCCACTCTCTCCCCATATAGATAGTGCCTCCAAAGTTTCAAGGTGAAGATTTCTGCGGCAAGTTCCAGGTCGTGGGTGGGATAGTTCTTCTCATGTGTCCTTAACTGTCTAGAAGCATAAGCTACAACCTTCCCATGCTGCATTAAGACACATCCTAATCCTTTTCTGGATGCATCGCTATAGATCACGAATCCTCCGGGTCCAGAAGGTATGGTCAAGATAGGTGCTGTAGTCAAACGCTTTTTTAGTTCATCGAATGCCTTCTGATACTCCTCTGTCCAGGTGAACTCTTACTCCTTACGGGTCAAGCGGGTCATTGGCTCTGCGATCTTCGCAAAGTTTTCTATGAACCTCCGGTAATATCCGACAAGTCCTAGGAAACTCCTCACTTCTGAGACATTAGTAGGGGTTGGCCATGTCTCTACTGATGAAATCTTTGTCGGATCTACTGAGATGCCATCTTCTGAGATAACATGTCGAAGGAAAGCAATACGATCTAGGAGAAACTCACATTTGCTCAGCTTGGTATACAGCCTCTCTCTCCTTAGTGTCTCTAACACTAGTCTCAAGTGTTCTTCGTGCTCCTCGTGGTTCTTCGAATACACCAAGATGTCGTCGTTGAAGACTACCATGAACTGGTCTAAGTATTGGTGGAATACTCTGTTCATCAAGTTCATAAATACAGCTGGCGCATTCGTCAGTCCAAAAGGCATCACTAAGAACTCATAGTGACCATAACGAGTCCTGAATGCTGTCTTCTGGATGTCTTCTCTTTGCACCTTCACTTGATGATAACCCGATCTCAAGTCAATCTTGGTGAACACTACTGCTCCTGTCAACTGGTCGAATAAATCGTCAATCATGGGCAGGGGATACTTGTTCTTGATAGTCAGAGCATTAAGGGCTCTGTAATCAATGCACATGCGTACTGTTCCATCCTTCTTGGGTACAAACAACACTGGTGCTCCCCAAGGTGATGCACTAGGACGGATAAATCCTTTGTCCTGCAACTCCTATAATTGTAGCTTCAGCTCATCTAGTTTCTTCTTCGCCAATCAGTATACATTAGAAGATACCGGTACTGCTCCGGGTACTAGCTCGATGGTGAACTCCACGTCTCTATCTGGCGGTAAGCCTGGCAGTTCTTCGGGGAATACATCTTTAAATTTTGTAACTATTGGTGGGGGTACAATCTCCATAGCCATGCAAGTTCCTACCATTTGTCCTACTTCTTGCTCGATGGTTCCTCGCATGTACTCGAACTCCGGCTGATCTGGCGATCTAAAGGTGACGCTACCCTTTCGGCAATTCAGTACGGCATTATACTGGCTTAACCAGTCCATGCCTAACACAACATCAAAGTACGGCATGGGCAATACCAAGAATCGTGCTCTCATCTCTCTACCACATACAACTATCGAGCACATTCTGATAGTGCTGGTAACCGACACGATACCTCCTCCGGTAAGAATCTCCCAACTCTTAGGTAAGGGGGAAGTCGCTACTCTATGCATTGCTATAAATCTACTAGATATAAATGATAATGTAGCTCCAGAATCAAACAATGCAGTTGCAGGTATTTTAGGGATGTAATATAAACGAGAAAAGATTTGATGAATGCGGAAAATGAGGTCTTGTACGAAGACCCGCCCTTCTTTTATGTTTACAAACAAGATTGTACAAATTTGATCCTACACGAGGATGTCTAAGTATAATTTATTTAATCTGGGTGAATATTGCTATAGGTGTCTGATCTGCAGTCGATCAATTTAGCCCTTGGACCACACGATGTTGAAGAAGTACCGTGGAAGACAGGTAACAGCTTTGAGGGTTACTGAAGAGGGTGGATGTCCGATGCCAAAGTCGTCAATCCCTTCCCTTTTGCCTAAACTCCGGATTCTCCTTTCTCTCTCTCTCTCTCTCTCTCTCTCTCTCTCTCTCGACCGTTGGATCTGGTACTGGATCTCTTGATCAATTTTCAGACCTAACTTCTTTGACCCTCCAATTTGTCAACCTTGTTCCTCATTGATAGAGGTATCTATTTATAGAGTTTTAGTGACAGTGACCACTCAATCGGTATAAAAATCGAGTAGTAGAAAGTACAGCACCCTTTTATACAACGGTTAAAATAACCAAAGCCTGCGTATAGATGATCCTTTGAATGAGTGTGTGATGCGGGTCCAACTAAGGGACAAAACGTGTATAATCGCTAAGAAGATCATGGCATAAAAGCCACGTAGGTAGGTATCCCTCGTGTAGAAGAGGTTGGCATAGAAGTCAATGTCTGTCACCATGGCATAGAAGCCAAATAGTTATCAAACTGGCATAGAAGCCGAATAGGCGTAGAAGCCGAGTGGTCATAGAGGCCGAGTGGACGTAGAAGCCGATTGGTCATAAAGGCCGAGTAGGCATAGAAGCCAAGTAGGCACAGAAGGCCGAATGGGCGTAGAAGTCGAGCAGGCACCGAAGCTGAATGGGCGTAGAAGCCGAGCAGGCACCGAAGCTGAATAGGCGTAGAAGCCGCTGCGTAACATGCCAGAGTGATGATGTGGACGCTTTAGCCAGAATTACGGCTCTTGGAGATAATCAGATCTCTTGCATTAAATGCAGAGATCTGCCCCCATCCTGTGCATTAAATGCATATGCTTGTCTTTAAGATTTGCCATCATCCTGCGCATTAAATGCAGATACGTGCCTTGAATCGTGTGCGAAGAGCAACCGCTGTCATGGCAGTCTGTTTGTCTTCTACGGAGCATAAGGAGCTCATGTTTGCCTGTGTAAAACTAGGCAGCGTATTCTCTTGTATGCGTATGTCACTACCACATTTTAGGAAAAAGGGTATTTTAGTAATTTTCTATTTAAATAAATATTGTGCATGGTAAATAATTTTTGTTGTATTATTTAATTGTTGTTGGATGTTATTTAATTATTTTGGACTTATTTTAGTAGACCCAACTAGTTTAGTTTGGACCCATGGACCAACATGAATTAAATAGTTAGACTTGGCCCATTTAGAAAGCCCATGGTTAAGGAGATGGATTAAATTAATTAAATGATTAGACTAGAAGCTTCCTTCCTTAATTATTTCTTCATGAGAGGCCCCAAGGGGTACATTGGACATTTTATAATTGCTTGGGAGAGGGGCAAGGCCGGCCTATTAAAAGAGGGGGGAAATTTCTCTCTCCTCTCATTCTCATTCCAAATCTAGATCTAGAAATTCCCACTCCCAAATTCTTTCCATTCCCATTCCAATTGTCCACCAAATTCATTCCAAATTCTTCCCAATTCACCATTAGAAAGTTGAGAAGCAAGGATCTAGAAGAAGGAAGCAAGGATCTACAAAGAGGAGCAAGGATCTACAATTTGGAAGCAAGTTTATCTCAATTGGAGGTTTCATTGGGAATCCATCTCCCAATAGGTATAATTCAATTTTTCCCCTTAAAATAGCTTCTAAATCTAAGATTTAATTATGTAAAATTAACCCATATGTATGTATTACCCATAGGACTTTGTTTTATGTTCATAGGAGACCCATGGAGAAAGTTATGGTGCTTTTTGTGTCAATTTTGTTGGAATTCTGAATTTACATTTTGTTGTGTGTGTCAATTGATCCTATAGATCAATTGGGCATATGCTTATGTGTTTGAGGCTTGTGTCGTATCCATATTTGGGTACATGTGGTTCGTATCCCAACTATTTGGTGATACGTGTCATTTTGGGGGTTTTCCCTCCGACACGGGGCTTTGAACATGTCGTATTTTGACACGGACACATAGATCTACTTTTGACACTTTGATTTATTCATAAATAGTATTTGTGACTTGTTTGTGTCCTTCGGGGTACAATTGGTTGAGTGTTGGACTCGTGTCGTATGCGTATCCTAGATCTAGTGGGATACGGTGTGAAACTTTCCAATTTGGTGTGTTTATGTGTAGATCTAATTATTTATGCTTTAAATTCTTCATTTATAACTAGTATATATATATATAGATATTATATATTATTTTAGTGTATTTATTATGGTATTTATTGTAGCATAGATCTATATATTTCTATGTGTTCTAATGTGGTGTATAAATATATGTATGTAGCTTTCTTGCATGCAATTATATATGTACTTATGTTAATAAAATAATTTATACATAAATGTTTTATAAAATATATTTATGTGTTTAAATGTGTAATTATATTATTTATAATTATTATATAATTATTTGTATATTAATGAATATATTTTTATGTGTGCTTCTAGCCATGTAAAATACATACATTAATATGTGCATGTGTTATGTAACTATTGATATTTAATTGTGTAAGTTTATATGTATATATATATATAAGTATATAGTTATTAAATTGTTATATATATATATATATATTTTTTGATTTATATATCTTATATATATATGTGCTTTTGTGAGGTATAATACTAGTAGTAATATATTATATTATTTGTATAAATATTGGTTTGTATATAATTTATATTAGAGTGTATAATATTGTATTATTAGTATACTTTGTGTGGGTACCAATTGGGATCAAACCTTGATTCCTAAATTGTTGTATTTTTATTTCTATATTATTTATATAGATGTCTTGAGAGGTTGACCTTGGTTTGACCATGTTTGACTTTAGTTGACTTTAGAGTTGACCATAGTTGACTTTTAACTTAGAATTGATTTATTGACCTAGAAGTTGACTAGTTTGACTTGTTCTCTTTTCGGGACCTTGTTTTAATGTGGTATTCCATATCTAGGTCTTCGAGGCACCGAGTCAGACATCTGTGAGACTTTTTCATTGGACTTCAGGCGAGTACATTCTCTGATAGTTTCTCATTTATGATATCCTCTATGTTCGTTGTATCTAGTGTAGATATACATGTTTCTCTTGACACTATGGTTACACGGATTGGTATATCCGGATCTCGTCATGAGATATTATTCCTTGGTATATGGTGTATATGGTGCAAGTATTATTTTATTGGTTATCTTGTACATGTACAAACACCGATTTTCGGGAGGAGTCGCTCTCTTCTTGGAGAATCTAGTGCAATAGCATACCGTGGTTGGATCTATTATACCAGTTGGGGGTGGGGAGTATTAGTATAGATATGTGATCAAATCCCTATTGAATAAAGTATTGGTAAGCGAATATTGTTGATCATGTACCGCACGTATGATTAGCCAGGCCGCATTGTATCTTGCCCAAGCCGATCACATGTTAAGCTAGTACTCACACACTTAGTTATTAGTATTATTGTTTCATTGGCATATTGTTCATTATTGTATTTCTTTCCAATATTTACTTATTGTCTATATATCTTTTGTATCTATTTTGTGCATCCTGTTTATCCACAGCTATTTACTGTTACATAGTTTTTATCATAGATTAGAATTACTGTTAGAGATGTACTCTGCTCCTTTCCTGACTGGATATATTTTTCCAGATGACACTGAGGAGTACCCTACCTATTATTGACCCCAGGATGTTGTGGGTTTAGATTCTGAGACCCTGGCTCAAGAGGGACTTATCCCAACTGAGACAGTTGACCCTGGAGTGTAGCTTTGTAGTATGGTAGTATTCTTTTGTACTGGATTTGTCTCCAGCTTATTTTGTTACTCTTCAGACTCATTGATGTATTATTTTAAACTCATGAGTTGTATGATGACTATTCTATTCTTATCTGATTTCGTGCTCATTCTATCTTAGTTCTGTGATTGAGTATTATATCATTATTGGTGGTTCATTACTTTAGATAGACTATCTAGACAGCGTTCTACCGCCGATTCTGCGGCGTAGGCTGGGCGTTATTTCCGACTAGTATCCTTACACCGGGTACGGGTCGTGACAGCGTAGGAGCAGCTCTCGCAAAGGGGATGTCACTAAACGATGGTTCGATGACATTTAATCAAATGTCCTGCATTAAATATGGAGATCCGCCATCATCCTGCGCATTAAATATAGAGGCATATTTTAAAGGTCTGTCACCCTTATGTGCATCAAACACAGAGACTTGCCTTAGGCATTTGTCAGTATTTGGCGCATTAATTGTAGAGACTTGCCTTGAGGGCCTGTCACCGCCCTGTGCAATAAATGCAGAGATGCGCCTCGAGTCCCGTACGGAGTGCAGCTTTTGACGTGGCAGGCGATTTGTCTTCCACGGAGCGTAAGGAGCTCTCATCTGCCTGTGTAAAACTAGGCAGCGTATTCCTCTGTGTACGTAAAAGAGGTTTACGCGAGGAAAATGGCAGTAAATGATAGCCTGGGTTGCAGTGCCGCGCCATCATTATAGCTATCGCCTGGGTAGTCGAGCAGTATCCCTTTGTCAGAAGTCGAGACGTCAGGTTTATTGCAGGTTTTGACAGGTTTATTGTAGAGAATACGAAGCATCCCTCGTATACTTTAATGCTGCATTGAAAGATGATGAGTTTTACGCCATAAAGGCGATAACGCACCCTGTTTACGCTGAAGCAGCCTGGACATACTGGCCTACGCGGATGGTCCTCGAGCCAATATTTCACGCTGTACTTGGCGGAGAAGCTCTGATGGCATATTGAAGGCTCTGAAGTCCTCTGTTTACGCTTCTTTGCATCAATATGCTGCGTAGGGCTTCCAGCATATTTTTCATGCTTCTACAAGACCCCCTTCAAAGCTTTTAAATTCCCCATAATTTGAAATGCTTTGAATGAAGCATGAACCGCTCCTCGTAACTCGAAACATTTTTGAATGGAGTTTTGAAATGGTCGAGGCTGACTTTATGGCAGATTTATTGGGGATCGGTGCTCTCTCTCGCCTATAAAAAGGCTGAGGAGTTCTCCCGTTCTTCCCATACTTCCTTTATCATATAGAGATGATGGCCGTAGTTCGTCGGGCTAATTTGAGGAAGAAGGAGATCATACGATTCCAGCATATAAGGAGCCAAAAAAGACGATGTCTTCGAGCAAATATCCTCTGCAACGATGGATCATGGAAGGATATCATAGCCTCATTTGCTCGGGATAATCAGCAACTTTGTATGGTGGTTCTTCGGGAGAGACGAAGAATCGTATTTCACCACGCTGCTTGCAAGTGGCACCTTCTCCTGTTACCTCCGGTGACGAGAGGCAGACAGACTAGCTCTGTCCCGGCTTGAGTGGCGTGGGTCTGTAAAAAAGCAGATTTACCCTGCTTTTCTTCTGTTGGCGGTATGGGTCCATGCCCAGTTCTATATCTGCCCGCCACTGATCATCTTCTGGGAAGAAGAGGAAGATCTCCACCAATGCGAGAACCTGTCAGAACAGCTTCTCGCTGCGATCTTCAGCCGACGATGGGAAAGTCCTTTTTAGACGATATTTCTCTCATATGTAGTCATGAAAATGAAGAAAGAAAACCTTTTTAGACTGGATTTCCCTCATATGTAATCATGACTTTAATCTTAATAAAATCGTCTTCCTTCTTCATATGATCATCTTGCCATACTTTGCTGTAAAGTCTGAATATGTGTAGCTTTGACACGTCTGATTATTTATGCCGACTCTGTTTAGAAAGAGTGCTAGGTCCTGTCCTGTCTTTTACGCATAACTAGGGATGCGTAGAAATCTTCTTTAGCATTCGAGTGTTCGAACTGTCCTGCTGTTTTAGGAGTGGGGATCCGCGTAGAATTTCTTTGTCCAGACATCATCTTCAAGAATGATTTCTCGGAAATCCCTTAGAACAAGGCGAGAAATGGCTGTCAAACTGATTTGCCATCTTGGTAGATAAAATATTCAGACTGGAGTCTGGATGAACTTCGAATCGACCCGTGAAGAAGAGTAATTTTTCAATGTTGAACTCTGTATGCTTCGGGTACGTGGGATATCTTGAGGTCAAGAAGGAGTATCTTCTGTGTGAACTCCTGTAATTGACCGCTTTGAGGATCGTTCAGATGTACGCGTACTCTGGCCTGCATATCTTTCAGATGTGCGGGAAGTTATGGAGCGCTAAATCATAAGTTGGCAGCCTCTGAGCATAAACTAAACACCATCGAGCGTGAAATCATAGACCTGTAGTTCCTGAGCGTGAAGTCGTAGGTTTGTGGCCTCTCGAGCATAAAAGCTACCGAGCACAAAGGTATCCGGGCGTAAAACCCGACTTGTAGCTGTCGAACGTAAAGTCGTAGATCTGTAGCTGTCGAGCGTAGAAAGCTCCTTAGCGTAGAACTGTAGATTTATTGCTTTTGAAAAGAAAGGTCTTCCGAGCGTGAAGTCGTGGATCCGTCACCTCCGAGCGTAAACTAAGCACCACCGAGCGTGAGATAATCGATTTGGTATCTGCTGAGCGTGAAGTCGTAGGTCTGTAGCCTCTCGAGCATAAAAGCTACCGAGCACAAAGGCATCCGGGCGTAAAACCATAGACTTATAGCTTGCGAGCGTAAAACCGTAGATCTGTAGCTGTTGAGCGTAGAAAGCTCCTTAGTGTAGAAACTACGAACCTGCTTTGCGCGAAAAACTTTTCGAATTCGCCGACTGTCCACCTTTTCTGAATAAATAGGCTGACGTGGGACCCAATCATAACCGAATATTAATTAGGAGATTTGGTTCGGGGTCCGAGGAGTTCATCCGAACTCTATATATATCCCAAGTTTCTGAGGAAAAAACTTTCCATCCGTCTTCTGCGAGAGAAAGCTTTCGACTGTTCGAGTTCTTCTCCGTTTCTTCTTCGAGTCTTCAAAGTTTCCAGTAATGGCTTCGAAACAAACTTTCTTCGCTAAGGGAAAGAAGGTTGATTCCTCTTCTCGTTCTTCGGCCCAAGCGAGAGCGTCTCTGGTTGGACAAGGCAAACTTTATTCTGAGCGGAGCATCCCGCCGACGAGTAGTGCACCCGGCCTAGAAGGTAGAGCTTTTGGGAAAGAAAAGAATGACTGAAAATCCTTCGCACACGTTGAACATGACCGCGCTAGGTCATCTTCTGTGCTGATAGCCTCTTTGAGGAAGATGATGCATGGAGACGTTTTATTTTTTACGTCCACATTTCTAATGTGTCAGCGTAAAAACTCTATTTTTTCCGCAGTCAAGCGTAAAAGCTTTGACCGCCGAAAACTTGGTGTATACATTAAAATTTGAGTTTTATGCTTGTGGATGAAAATCCTAGCGTAATAACTCAATTTAATCAATCTGGTGTAAAGCACAGACCGTATACTGCCAATCTTTACGTTTTAAGGAAATAGATTCCAGTGTAAAGGCTTAAGTTTCACAGTCTCGGCGTAGAGCACGGACTATTGATTTTTCTTTTTGCGGATGCTGCAAGTCCCAAAATGTCTAGTTAGGAACTGACGTGTTTCTTCTGTGCTTTTGCAGTTAACTTGCATGAGACTCCACTGGCTGAAGTGATGGGCTCGGCCACCGGGATGCTGCACTCCAACTATTTGGAGGATCTGTCACACGTGACATTTCCTATCTCCGGGCCCCAGTATCCCGAAGGAAGGGCAATTCTGATATCGGCTCAGGGCGAGCGAATGCTGCTAAGCATGATCAATGGGGAGCCCCTTATGTACGTAGACGGGGAGCAATACCTGAAGCCGGCTTTTCTTTTTGGGGATATGATTGACAAGCAGTCCCAGACAAAGCCTAAAAGAGAACTCTGGGTTTTCCCTGCCGTGGATTTGGTCTTGTATCTGCCCAATATGCCGAGAGACTACCCCATCTCGGCCTTGTCTGGGACGCTGACCCCCGATCTTCATGGCAAGCCAGGGAAGATCTTTCATCTGAGAGGAGCTGACCAGGGGTCGTTTGTCAGCCGCCCTTCTGGCTCTGGAATGCTGTTGAGGGGGCTGTACCCTGGCAGTGTCCCGAGTGAAGACAGTTTGGTGATCCAGCCGGTCCAGTTACCGACTTTTTGTAATGATTTTATGGGGCGTGGGGGAGTATACCCTAAGGTGAACCCTCGGTGTGGCGGGTGGATCACCCCTTCAAACTCTTAGTTGATTGGGCCTTGAAGCATTTCCAGACCGAGTTGGAGAACATCGATTTGTTTGCAGCTGTGAGTGCTACCAGTATTGGGTTACCTCCTAACCCTAACCTATTTCTGGCACTGATGGAGTGATATATTTCGCTTACCGGGACTTTCGCCACTCCACTGGGTAAGTTGGGATTGGCCCTGCATGAGATGACAGAGATCTCAAGACTGCCGATGGGGGATACTCCATACGAAGAGTATGTTCCCACGAACTGGGAGCTGGGGGGTTCAGAACCTCGAGTAGTGGAGGTTTATCAGGAGCTGATGTGCCACTACCTCACCTGTACCACTTTTTATGATGAGCCCTCAGATTTGGCTCACATCAGCAAATGGACGTCCTATCTCTTCTTTCACCGGTCCAGGACTGCTAAGCCGGAGAAGGTATTGGAGGGCAAGGATCTGCCTGTGAATCCCTTGAGTGTGCTTAATGCTCAGGTAGTTGACGATCTCATTATGGATGCTGGGGCTTTGGACCGGTTCCTCGACGAAGAGACGGAAAAGTATCCTGAAGGCACTAAGGCCTATAGTTATTTGAGGCGCTGTTGCAGGCCTCTGTCCAGGGAGGCTCAATTGGCTGGCTTTCTTTCAATATGGTTGTACCGAGTCATAGTGCCTGGCATCGCATCTGCTGACCGTATTCACCGCAATACGCTATGGCCTGCAGTGCGTCTGGTATTCGGGGCAAGACTGGGCTTGCTCCCTGCCTTGGTGTGTCGTATACAAGCTGGCCTGAGGGCCATGATTGACGGGCTGCTCGTCGATGAAATTTGGCATGATAGCTTTCCTAGGATAGAATTACCATACCTGTATTTGATGGGGTGGTTAATTCTCCATAACCCCCGGGTGATGTCTCCCAGTTCCGGCAGTAGTTCGGGGGGAAGTTTCTTATTGAACTACCGGAAGTCTTCCTGGAACGTGAACACAGTTATAGACTGTCGACGGGCGCTAGGATTCAGTCATAGTTGGAAGCTTTTCTGCACCGTCCCTCCTGTACATCGCAATCAGTCGGGGATTAGGCTCAAGGATTCGGGTAGAGAGAAGACCATTCTTTCTCCCGAAGCTTTTAATTGGTTGGTCTGTATTAGACCATCCCATCTGCTGTACAGAAGCGAAGATCATTGCTTCTTGGAGCCCTACTTGCCCAGTCGGTTTGCCCGGCAGTTTGGGTATGATCAATTGCACGTGGGCAACGCCGTCACCAGCTTCAGGTCCAGAGGTGGACTCATTGATGGAGCGAGGGGATGGCGATATTTTATCATGGGCTGTACTGGGGAAATTTTTATCGTGCCCGTCATTACACTCTCCACGGAGCTGCGCATCCTGCCTTCGTATGCCCAATTCTATGAGGCAACGAACACCTTCCATCATGATTTTGATATGCATGGAAGCTTTAGGGTGCCCTCTTCCAAGCCTGGGGGAAGAGTTGAAGTCCCCTCGGTTTCTTCCGATGAGGGTGAGTTTGTTACTCCGGATGAGCCTCTGGTGTCAGTCCCTAGGGGTGAAGTACCTCCGCCTGCAGGGGCTTTGGTAGTTTCTGGGAAGCGACGGGCTCCTACTTCCAAGGAAGCTTCCCCTCGTAAGAGAAAGAAGAAGATGGTAAATCGTTCTCTCCGAATTCCTAGCATTGATGCTCCTGGAGGTGAGCTTGCATCTCCCCGTATTGGGGACAATTCTTTGATTGGAGGTTCCTCGCCTTTTAGAGAGGGATCTTCCACAGTTCCGGCTGGTGGTGTCGGAGAAACTCAGCTGGATGCCACCGTCGCTGCTACTGCTTCAGGTAGTGGAACGAGGTCGCCTTCGGGGCTGAGTATAATAAAGTTCCGTATACCTCTAGTCGGATCGGCATCGGGAGGGATTTCTGCCGCGCCTGCGAGCGCACCTAGCGCAATTTCAGCCGATGAGCCTCGGTTGGATTTTGAGGAGGACCTGGAGGATTACTTGCCAGTATCAGTTCGCAGACCCCTTTCTCCAGGTATTATAGCTCGCCTAGCATTATTAATAAATGATTTAGCTGTACAGGCTGCAGATGCGACGTATATGCCGTCGGCCAGGGGTAAATATCGTCTTTTATGCCTCTTCTTTGGGAAAATTAATATTGCATTAATATTAACTTCCTTTTGTCTTCTTTTCAGGGGAAGACCTCTTCGGAGAGGGTGATATAGATGCACCCTTTGGCTCTGTGTCAGGTCCTAGTAGTGACATGGAGGTACCTGATTTTGAAGAGAAGACCTCTTTGGGTGCTGGCTTGCCTGTCGAGGAGACTCCGATATCTCAAGAGGAGGATGAGCCTGTCATTGCGACAATGCCTCCTTCGAGTATGCAGGTATCTTCGTCCGGTGTTGGCGATTCTTCTTTCGTTGCACCACCTGTTGAGGCGACGGCCGTGGCGACATCGTCTGTGGTTATTCCTGGAGGGGAAGTTGCCACGATCGTGGACACTCCCCGCGTTCATGCGGACCTAGTTGCGCTGACCGAGCAGTACACTGGGATCTTCTACACCACTTTGAGAATGCTAATATCAATGGTGTTGGCAAAGAAGCAGGACTTTGCGCAGCTGAAGAGGTCCTCTCGGTTCTTTATAAAGGCGATCCGGGAATTCGGTGACCCCGGGGTAGCTGACGCGCTGGAGGCGATGGTTAATGGTTTGGAGCAACCCGTTAACGAATACCTGCTACTAGCTCGAGGCAATATTGAAGCTCTGGTCCAGGCCAGATACGACTCCTTGACTGCGAATCTTGTTGAAAAGAGGGAAGGTCTGAATAAATTTATCGAGACTAACCAGTAGGAGATGGATAAAGAAAAAGTTGTCTTGGAGGAGACTTTTGCCCTTCAAACAAAGTGCCAGGCCGAGCATGACGGCAATATAGCGAGGATCCGCAAACTGGAGACAAAGCTTGCTCAGGCAAAGGAGTGGGCTTCTCAGTCGTCAGAAGGTCTAGATGTGGTGAATGGCCGACTGGTCGCAGCACAACAGAACTTGGCGAGTGCAGGAGTCGCCCGTGCCGGTCTCCTTCGGGCTAGAGCTGAATTGTCCCTCCTGATAGATGACGAGACACGGTTGGAGCGGGTCCGCGCTGATGTCTTGGATTCCGGGGCTGAGAGGATGGCCATACTGGTGCAGCATCTTCGCGACCTAACTGCTCCCCCTTCATGATGTACTTTTACTTTTTGCTTTTCAATATACTTTTGCTCTTTTCTGAGAATAATAAAGAGGCTTTTTATCTAACTTTATGGACCTATCATTTCGAAATATAAATGACAGGTTTGGGTGAAAGTGATATCAGAGGTAGTATGAACGTGATATACTTTCGGTAAGTTTTAGCAGAGCAAATCTATTCAGAGGTCATATAGACATGACAGAATATGATCCAACTAGTTTCGTTTTGGAAGTAGTTTTGTCAGAATGAGATCACCTTATTCTACTTAAGCAGATGAGGTTTAAGTATAGTACATTTTCAGGAATTTGCCATTGATAGGAGCCATTAGCAGGTCTCCATTAGGCTGGGCTAACCTGTAAGCGCCGTTTGAGAACGTTGTCTCGATCATGTAAGGGCCTTCCCATTTGGGCTGGAATTTGCCTTTACTCCTGTGAGTAAGAATCATCCGCCTTCTTACAGCCAAGACCAGTTCGCCAGCTTTGAATACTCTCTCATTTACTTTTTGATTAAAAGTTCTAGAAATGCGTGCTTGGTAGAGCGCGATGCGCTGCTGAGCTTGGAGGCATTTCTCGTCTAATCTTTCTAGCTCTTGAAGCCTTAAAAGGTCATTCTTTTCTTGAGTTAACTCGTTGGCCACGACTATCCTGAGTGACGGAATTTGAATCTCGATGGGGAGAACTGCTTCACTCCCATAGACTAATGAGAATGGCGTGCAACCTGTCGGTGCTCGTACCGTTATGTGGTATGCCAGAGATATTCTCCCAGCTTCTTATTCCAATCTCTCCTATTTAAGAGACAAACTTCTTCAAGAGTTTGATACTGGTTTTGTTGAAGGCTTCCACCAACCCATTAGCAGCTGGATAATATGCCGTGGAGGCCACATTTTGTATTCAATTTTTATTGCAGAATCGGTGAAACACATGGCTGATGAACTGAGGCCCATTATCATGGATTATCCTTCGGGGAACCCCAAAGCGGTAAATGATGTGATGCTTGACAAAGCTGGTCACGTTAGATGTCTTCACCTCAGCAAGAGGGATCGCCTCTTCCCATTTGGAGAAGTAATCCGTGATGGCCAGTATGAACCGGTGACCTCTGGAAGAAGACGGGTGAATAGGGCCAATGATATCCATACCCCATGCTTCGAAAGGCCAGGATGCAACCGTAGGATATAGATGTTCGGACGGTTAATGTATGAAGTCTGCATGGACCTGACAGGCCCTGCATCGTCTGGCATACTGGATTGCGTCTGCGATCATAGTGGGCCAGTAATAGCCCATTCTCCTGATACGATCCTGTAGCTTAGGACCAGGTTGATGCGCGCCGCACACGCCGTCGTGAGCTTCACGGATAATCTGCTGTACTTTATCACCAGAGAGACATCGTAATAATAGCCCGTCATAAGACCGATGATATAGGCATTATGACGATGCGTCGAAGTAGAAGCGTAATTATCGTCTTTTGACATATATTGCTTCTTTAGGATCTTCTGGTAAGATTTCGTATGCTACAAAATCTATAAAGGGACTTTTCCAGTCTCTCCTGGGCGGATCTGCGTTCACCGTAAGCTATGTCCTATGTGAAAGTTGTTTTTCACATAGAATAAGTCTCTGTTAAGAAGGATTACCGAATTCTGCCTTCTTACAGGGGTGGCTAAATCTGTAGCTAGACTGGCTAGGGCATCAGCTTCCAGATTCTGAGATCGAGGTACATGCTCAAGGAAGAATCCTTTGAATGTTATGGCTATCTCGACCGTTGCTCGGTGATAAGGGATGAGGTCAGAATTCTGGACTTCATATATTCCTCTGACTTGATTGACGATCACCAGAGAATCACCGAAGGCTTCCAGAGAATTAACCCCCAGCTCTTTAGCGACTTGGAGCCCGATTAGTAGAGCGTTGCATTCTGCCACATTATTAGAACAGGGCTCGTTAAGAGAGTATGCTCGGTAGATGATGAGTTTATCAGGAGTGACTAGGACGATCCGTACTCCTGAAACCACGTTTCCCCTG
>JAYESA010000018.1:40157498-40262498 GCA_036927795.1 Iris macrosiphon | reverse complement strand
CTAGCATAAAAAAGAAGGAATGGAAGAAAGAAGGAAGAAAAATGGAGAAGAGCTTACTTGGAAGAAGAAAGAAGAAGTGGAGAAGAAGAAGTGAAGAGTATGAAGAGGGGGGCTGTGCTTGCTGTGATCGGGTGGGGGGCTGCTGTGTTCTCACGAAAATGGGTAGGTAGGGGCCGGCCACACATAATAAAGGGGTTTACATAGAGTCCAAATGACCAAAATGCCCTCCTAACTTGGGTTTTGGATTTCGGGGTTCCAAAAGCACTCAAACTAACTCCAAATCTCTCCAACTAACCCACTAAAAATATAATAAATATTTCTAAGTCCCAAAATAATTCTCACAAGGGTGTTGGTCGGGTCGGACATGGGTCCACTAGGGTCTGACATGGGTCCAGGCTAGCCAAAACCCTAAAACAATCATTAAAAAAATAACACAATCACTAAATAAATATAAATATAATTAATTAAATATAATACACAATTTACCAAATAAAAAAAATAACCCTATTTTCTAGAATTGGGTAGTGACAAGCCTACCCTTCTTAAAATAATTTCGTCCTCGAAATTAAAAAGACGAAACTAGGACAGGAATGCAAAGAAAGAACCATACCTCAGGGCTCGAAGAGATAGGGGTATCGCTCGCGCATTTCATCCTCCCTCTCCCAGGTCGACTCACCTGGAGAGTGATGCCTCCATGCGACGCGAACCAAGGGAATAGTCTGGTTCCTCAATACCTTCTTCCGCCGATCCAGAATCTCCACCGGCTGCTCTGGATAGCTAAGAGTAGGGCCCACCATGATCTCTGAGTGATCCAATACGTGGCTGAGATCCGCCATGTACCGTCTCAGCTGCGACACGTGGAACACATCATGAACTCCCTCCAGCATAGGCGGCAACTCTAGCCTATACGCCACGACGCCGACCCTCTCAAGGATATGGAAGGGTCCGACAAAACGTGGGCTAAGCTTCCCGCCTCCACCGAAGCGAATAGTGCCCCGCGTCGGAGAAATCCTCGAGAACACCAGATCTCCAACCTAGCACAAATAAGGTCTCTGTACTTAGTCTAAAACAAGCAATCACAAGCAAACACAAGAACAAAATCTAGATTCTAAGCTATACCTCGAACTCCAAAGGTCTCCGGTGGCTATCGGCCCAATGCCGCTGCCTGTCCTGCGCCACCCGAAGTCTATCTCTAATGAGCTTGACCTTCTCCGCTACATCAACCACCATCTCCGGGCCAAGCAAAGCTCTCTCGCCTACATCATCCCATGATAACGGAGTACGACACCTTCGTCCATACAATGCCTCGAAAGGTGACATCTCGATACTGGCTTGGTAGCTGTTGTTGTAAGCAAACTCTACCAAGTGCAAGTGATCCTCCCAAGAGCATCTGAAATCTAAAACACAAGTGCGAAGCATGTCCTCAAGTGTCTGAATGGTCCTCTCTGACTGACCATCTGTTTGTGGGTGATACGCACTACTAAACTTGAGCTGGGTGCCCAAGCTAGCCTGCAGACTCCTCCAGAAATGCGAAGTAAAGCGACTGTCCCGATCTGATACTATGCTCACAGGAACTCCATGCAGTCTGACCATCTGGCGCACATATATCTCTACTAGTCTCTCTGTAGATGTACCCACTTTGAATGGTAGAAAGTGGGCCGATTTGGTCAACCTGTCCACGATGACCCAAATCGCATCCTTCCCGCCTGGAGAACGGGAAAGTCCAGAAACAAAATCCATGGTCACAGGCTCCTATTTCTACTCCGAAATGGGTAACGGCTGGAGTAATCCTCCTGGCCTCTGCCTCTCCGCCTTCACCTGCTGGCACACTAAGCATCGGGATACGAAGCGTGCTACCTCCCGCTTTATCCCGTACCACCATACATGCTCTCTCAGATCTCTATACATCTTGTTGGCACCTGGATGCATAGAGTACTGGGATCGATGCGCCTCCTGGAGAACCTCCTCGCGCAATGACCCACTCGGCACACACAACCTGGTACCGTGCCGCAAGGAACCATCATCAGCAATGGTGAAGTCATTCTATCCCAACTGAACCTGCGCCCTGATGCTCCTCAGGGACTCGTCCTCAAACTGTGTAGCCCTGATCCGGTCTACCAACTCTGACTGAATCTGCAGTCCCCACATCTGTATCTCAACTCCAAGCATTATCACCTCAATGCCCAAGCTGTCTAGATCTGCCAAAAGATAACGATCTGTAGTCAGGCACATAGCTACCGGATACCTGCTCAACGCATCCGCAACTACGTTCGCCTTCTCAGGATGGTACTGTAACAATATGTCGAAGTCTTTCATCAACTCCAACCATCTCCTCTGCCTCATGTTCAGCTCTTTTTGGGTAAATACATACTTCAAACTCTTGTGGTCTGTGAAGATCTCCACACGCTCTCCATATAAATAGTATTTCCACAACTTCAGAGCAAAGATGATCGCTGCCAACTCCAAATCGTAGGTAGGGTAGTTCTTCTCATGAGGACGTAATTGCCTGGAAGCATAGGCAATCACCCTCCCATTCTGCTGCAACACACAACCCAATCCCTTCCTTGATGCATCACTATAGATAGTGAATCCTCCAGAACCTGATGGCAACGTCAATACTGGAGCTGTCGTCAACCTCCTCTTCAGCTCATCAAAGGCGATCTGGCACTCCTCTGACCAAACAAACTCCACGTCCTTCCGAGTCAGCCTGGACAACGGCTCAGCAATTCGGTAAAAATCCTGAACAAATCTCCTGTAGTAACCTGCCAGTCCCAGGAAACTCCTGACCTCGGCCACTGAACTCGGAGTACTCCATGCCTCAACTACCATGATCTTTCTCGGATCCACCGAGATACCCTCTCCAGTCACCACATGACCAAGGAATTCAACCTTGTCAAGGAAGAACTCACACTTCGAGAGCTTTTCATAAAGCTTCTCCTTCCTGAGAGTCTCCAGCACTATCCTCAGGTGCTCCTCGTGCTCCTCTGGGGTCTTCGAATACACCAAGATGTAATCTATAAACACCACCACAAACCTGTCTAAATGCTGATGGAACACCTTGTTCATCAGATTCATGAACACTGTCGGGACATTAGTTAACCCAAACGGCATCACCAAGAACTCATACTGTCCATATCTGGTCCGAAAAGCTATCTTCGGAATATCCTTCTTCTTGAACTTCACCTGGTGGTAGCCTGTCCTCAGATCAATCCTGGAAAACACCCTCGCTCCGCTCAACTGGTCAAAAAGATCATCAATACGCGGCAGCGGATACTTGTTCTTGATTGTGAGGTTGTTCAGAGCCCTGTAGTCGATACACATCCGTATGGACCTATCCTTCTTCGGCACAAAAAGTACCGGAGCACCCCACGGAGAAGAACTAGATCTGATAAATCCCTTGTCCTGAAGCTCATCCACCTGCTTCTTCAACTCTATCAGCTTACTGTTGCTGACTCTATAGACGTGCTGGGATATCGGCTCCGCGCCTGGCACCAAGTCTATAGAGAACTCCACATCTATGTTCGGAGGTAACCCTGGCAACTCCTCCGGAAAGACATCCATGTACTCCTCTATCAGTGGATGTAGCAACCTCGGCTCTACCACCAGGGCTCCGCAGAAGACTCCCTCAGTCTGCTCCGCTGCTCCTTTGGCAAACTGAAACTCTGGCTCACCCGGCGGACTAAACAACACTCTGCCTCCACGATAATCTATACTAGCACAATGCATACTCAACCAATCCATCCCGAGTATAATATCGTAGCTCGGAAGTGGCATTACGAGTAGGCACACACTCAACTCCCGGCCTCCCAAGGTAACTCTTCGATCTCTGCAGACATCACTGACTAGGATGATACCACCCCCGGTCA
Organism: Iris macrosiphon; assembly: GCA_036927795.1. Lineage (NCBI taxonomy): Eukaryota > Viridiplantae > Streptophyta > Magnoliopsida > Asparagales > Iridaceae > Iris > Iris macrosiphon. Next base: position 40,258,632 of record JAYESA010000018.1, on the reverse strand, counting down.
TGATCTTGTAGAGTCTAGCTAAAGGTTCAGCAACAAGATGGTGTCTAACAGCAAAAGATACAGACACAAAGCTATGAGAAGCACCAAAATCAAATAAAGCAAGTGCTGAAATGGAATCAAGAAGAACAGAACCTGAGATCACATCACCAACGGGCTCGGCCTCGTCCACTGTCAGGGCAAAAGCTCGCCCCTGCTGTCCTCCTCGGTGCTGCTGCTGGTGCTGGGCGAACCTCTGCTGCTGAGTCTGCAAAGGCTGTCCTCTCTGCTGCACTGTAGGTGCTCTGGCTGGTGCCCTCTGAGCGGCTCCTCCGCCCTGAGCTGTACGAGCAAGTACTGAAGGACAATCCTTCAGCTGGTGATCTGCTGCTCCACACAATAAATATCTGCCCAGCCTCTTTCTGCATATGTCCCATCCGTGCCATAACTTCCTACAGAAAGGGCAAACGACGGGCTGCCTCTGGCCCTACTGCTGTCCCTGTCTCTGCTACTGGGGCGCCTGCTGAAAGGGCGCACGACCCTGACCCTGACCCTGGTGCTACTGGGTCTGCTGAAATAGCCTCTTGGCTGGGCCTGCACTGCTACCTGCTCCTGAAGCATCTCTGCCCCTCTTGGTCTTCAGCTCCAAATCATCCTCAGCCCTTTGAGCGTTGCTGACAATCTGCTCGAAGGTCGCCTCGCGGTCACTCCTAGTCAAGGACTTGACCGCCATGACCAAGCCCTTGCGGAACTTCTGCGCCTTCGCTGCCTCAGACAACCCCTCAACAAATCTGTCCAGACGGCAGAACTCCGCTGCATACTCGTCCACTAGCATACTCCCCTGGACGAGCGCCTTAAACTGACTCTTTAATGCACTGAGAGCCACATCCGAAAAGAACTTCTCCTTGAAAAGCTTCTTGAAAGCCTCCCAAGTCAATCCCGGAACTGCTATCCGCGTATCCGTGCGGTACCAAGTAAGGGCAAGGTCGAACATCTGGCTGCCCGTCGCCTCTATCTGCATGCTGGCTGGGATCATTGCCAGCCTGCTCGATCCAGTCGTCGGCGTACAGGATCCCCTCTATACCTCGAAAATCCTTGGGCCGCATCCTCTAGAATTCGATAATAGTGCCCGGCCTAGGATACTGAGCCTGCTCTGGCTGTGGCTGGATCTGAGCCACTCTGTCGACCGCTGTCATAGCCACCTGATGAGCATTCTCAATGCCCATCCTCATAACGTCCACCTGGCGGTGCTGTGCGTCCATCATCTCTCGGAAGAACGCGAACAACTGTATGGCATCCACTGGTGCAGGCGGTGGTGGAGGAGGTACCACCGGAACAACTGGGGTGACTCTCGGATCAATAAGAGTAAGGGGATCTCCGAGAGAAACTGACGCTTGTCACGACCCACACCCGGTGTAGGGGCACAAAAGCGTGGTTACGTCCAGCCTACGCCGCAGGATCGGCGGTAGAACGCTGTCTAGGTCACAGTAATACTATATAACTAAACATCTGTCAATGATATCCATCTCCATAAGGAGGTCAATATACATCTCACAATGTAACTCAATCACAACAACTATAAGGCACGATAAAAGATAAAGAAAATGCATAGTTAAATACCATGTCTCAAACATAAAGATAACTCACAGTCTAGCTGTCCAACACAAGTCTCCAATTAAACTTAACATAAGTCTAAACATAAACTGAAATAACCTCCATAAGTCTCAAGCATAAATAAATACTATCTAGATAGCTGTAGGCAATGCCTCATCTAGAAGCATGGTCTCCTCTAGGATCTCTAGTACACAGTCTGCATCTATACCTGGTCCGTAGTATGTGGTACAGAAATCCTCAAGATTCTCTGAAAAAAATATTCAGTCAGGATTGGAACAAAAATACACCTCTAACAACAGTTTCACATATATTGACAAAAACTGTAACACAGTGTAAAGAAATACAAGACAGATATGAATAACTAGCAATAAGATACTGGAATAAAAATGCTGTAATAAATACTGGAACATCATCCTCAATATGCATCTGACAAGGAATAGAACTACAAGTGTACGCAAGTACAAAGAACTGGTATGTAAGTGTGTACAAGAACAACTAGAACATGTGGAAATACAAGATCAATCTATCAAGATACATGTCAAGAATTATCTATCTAAGTGTGTGAAACATCAGTATATCATGTGATCGGCTTGGGACTATATGACTCATTACATGGATTAGCGATCATCTCCAACAGGTCAGGCTAACCAGATGTAACAGCGATGAGGCATGTAAGGGTAAGACTGCACCAACGTGAGATGTGGGTGAGCTAATGCTGCATGTAAGTTGGGTATGATCACATAAACTACTAATATTTCCCCGTTTTCCCCAGCTAGCACGATGGATTCCAATCACGACTCCTCGTGACAGGTCTCAATGATGCCAACTCGTGTAAAGAACAGTGTCAGAGTCATGTACGCTATACAACAAGAATTATAGAGATAATCAACATAATAAAAACTGTCAGAGAATGTACTCGCCTGTGGTCCTTAGCTGGTAATACCAATGTCCGGGTTCCCAGGTATCGTCTGAATGATCCAACAGTCCTATAGACATATCATACACATAATACTGCATCGACATTATATTAATACACAATCAACACTATGATCTTAGGGACTACGCTAGGGTGGTCACGTCTGTCGTTGCTGTGCATAACAGACAGTAAATGGTACGGTCTAGCCAGTACGTCGATCTACATATGGCAGTCTATTATCATGCTACAGGGTCACCGGTCAAGATAGCTATGGGTATCCATAATTTCGTTAGGGTCACCTAGTACACGGGCATATAATGCCTATTATTATTTATCATAAACATCACTACTACTAATTACAATTTTAATAGATATGTGCATTTAGCTACTTAATAGAATTTACATTATACATGTTTATATGCGTAGAGTTTACATACTAATCAATTATACTTTGTACATATATATACTATCCAAAACTTATACCATGTGTACAAATATTAAATATCCATACTAGGATACTTATAATACATATATATATGTACGTATAGATATTACTTGAGAGCATATAATATCTATATACCTATACGCATGCAACTACGTACATACATGCGTACACCGATACATACATATACTAATGCATAACATACGTACATGCGTACTCATTCGAGATTAGGTTCATGTCAAACCTGCGCGCGTGGACAGGGTGGTAATGACGAGACGGGGCTGATCGTCGTGCACGGGGTGCACAGTTGGAATGGGCAGCGGAGACGCTGCTCCGGCGCTCCAGGCGGGCTACGGCTTCGGCAGCGATGCGACGTTCAGTTCCGGCGAGGGGTGGTCGAGCAGTTGGGTCGAGTTGCTGCTTCTCCGGTCGACAGTAATGGCGCTCGGCGGCTCGGTCGGTCTCCGGTTGACGTGGGCTTCAGCAATGGTGGCAGCGGCTGCTGCGGGTCTCCGGCTTCAGCGTTCGTGCTCGGGTGTTGGTCGGAATTGGCTCAGGCGGTTAAGGCGAGAGCCCGCGGGTCGTGGGATGAGGCTTCCGGCGTTCGACGGCTTCAGGTATTTGCTCGGCATGGAGTTCGTCGGGTTGTGGGGTGCTGGGTAGCGGATCGACTGACGGAGTCCGGCACGTCGTGGAAGCGGGGGTAGTCGGCAGGGAGATGAGTAAGGGAAGGCGTCGGCTGAGGCTTTAGGTTTAGGTTAAAAAGAAAAGGAAAAAAGTAATACTATGTATATATATATAGGTAGTAGACTTTGGGTTGACCTAGAATTAGGTTTGGTCAAGGCCCTATTGGGATTGGGCTTGCCATGGATAATTTCGATGGTTAGGGCTTCAAATAAATTAAAATGAATTTCTAGAATGTATTGGTTCAAGGGTTTGGAGCTATGGTTTCAAGGGGTTGATGTTAAATTACATATTCCCAAAAATCACGAAAAATATAATGAAGGAGAAATGGGTTTTGTTCACGTGTCGTGTCCAACGGTGGACACCTTAATACACTTTGGTATAAGAGTGCCTAACAATTGGAAAATTTCACAGAATAGATTTATTGTCCAATTAACTAAATAAATGCAAGGGGGTGTTCTAAAATCAATTAGAAGTACACAGGACTGATTTTTAAGTGAGATACAAGCATCAATTAACAGACTGGTACGTCTAGGACAAGGGTGTGAATCTGTTGGAAGACAATGGCTAGCGTGGCGCTCTAATTATCGAACGACGGTAAGGTGCAACAATCAATTAGAAATCATAATTATTTAGATTAATTATCATGCAATCATTTACTCATTAATTACGAAAAGACGAAAATACCCTTAATCCAAAAAGTGGGGGTGACAAGTCTACCCTCCTTAAAGAATTTCGTCCTCGAAATTTAAAATGACTAACAAAAGAACAAGCAAACAATTAATGAATTATACCTCAAGTCTCGAAGAGATATGGATACCGCTCGCGCATTTCGCCCTCTCTCTCCCAAGTTGATTCTCCTGGAGAGTGATTTCTTCATGCAACATGAACCAAGGGAATAGTCTGGTTCCGCAATATCTTCTCTCTACGATCCAAGATCTCCATCGGTTGTTCAGGATAGCTGAGTGTCGGTCCAACTTCGATCTCCGAGTGATCTAATACGTGACTAGGATCTGCCACCTACCGTCTCAGCTGCGACACGTGGAACACGTCATGCACTCCATCTAGAGCAGGCAAAAAGTCTAGTCTATAGGCTACTGCACCGACCCTTCCAAGAATACTGAAGGGTCCGATGTATCGTGGACTATGTCACGCCCCAGTCCCAAAATAACGAGGGACTGGAGATGCGTGGCAATGGCCAGCAGCACGCACCGATGGACAACCCAATTTAATGGATCCATCAGGGCATGCTTAAGCTGTAGTCTAGCAGTAATATGTTACAAGTCTCTAATCTCATCCACAGAACAATACAGATTAATGCCAGAAATATTGCAATAGAAATAAATAAGCAATATTAAATAAGGTTATCTCGGGAAACAAATCCGAGAATTTTTCTGTTACATTTAAGAAGAAAGACAGGAAATAAAATACTGAAATGGAAATACTGTGTATAGGAAGCCGGTGCTCAGGAGAAGTCTTCTGCAACTATCTCGTCCTCGGTTCCGAGTTCTGCTCCAAGGAGTGCTCCTGTACCGTACACCTCGGGGTAGTTCTCCTCAGCTATACCTGGGGACATAGTCCATTCCTGGTCCTCAGGGGACATAACAAGGTACAGAAAATATAAGCCAAAATATATGCAGTGCAGCAATAATAAAACAGCAGGGTAAATATGTAAACCAGCTAAGTGATATGCAAGTGAGAGTTTTAGTCATACTCAGGCTGAGACTACTACAGGATCAGTGTCGAAGAAACCATAGCAGTATTTTTTCGAAGAGCCAGTAAGGTACCAAAGCTCTGTATCAGAGTCTAAGGCACCGCCAGATAACAGTATTTATATTATAATAGATTCAGCCTTGATATAATAATACTCTCCCCACCCCATGTAATCTCACGTCACAGTTCCAGAAAATATCAGGTACAAGTCACGCAAGTTTAAACTAATACAATGAGTCAGGATAGAATCTAAGCAGGTAAACTGTATATGTCATGAATATGTAACCTATACGGAATCACCAGGTATATCTCAGGCAATTCCGTCACATAAATAGTGTCAGGTGTCCTGGGTTGAGCAGTTAGACAAGTTTTCATATGAAGCTACAGAAATCAAGTAAATACTATAACCAGAAATATTTGAGAATTGGCAAGCTTTACTTGTCCACTGATGTATAACTAAGTCCAGGAAATAGGTAGCAAAGCTGCAAGTTTTGGCAAGGTACACTTGCCTGTGGTTCCGGTTCGGTTTGCAGTTCTGACTTCGGCGAAAATTGCAGGCGGTACTCCGGTTGCTGAAACAAATCTCACCATCAGATCCAAAAAATGTCAATCAGCTAAAAACGCCTGTCCTTGGGTCCAATTTGGAGACAAGGGCAAAAACGGCAGTTTTGGGCCAAAACGGGGTCCACCGGTGGGCCCGCTTTGCACCGAAAAATGCGTCCGGGTCAACGGTCTCCAAATTCACCAAACTTAGTGTCAACAGGTCAGGAACGATGATACGAACCCAACGGAACTTCCAGAATTGGATTCTGATGAGCCGATCATAAAATCGCTTGTCGAGCGGGGCTGGTGGGACCCACGACATGCGATTTTGTCAATGTTCTCAGAATCGAACCAAACTTGACCCACAGGACCAGCGTATTGCTATGAGTCCGATGGCGCAAGTTTTGTCTCGATCCGACGTGTGTACACAAAGTTAGGGCATGTTCCAGAAAGTACGGATACGGGACGATGTCCGCGGATACGCGTTGATCCCGGTGTGCACGCACACCCGAATCAGTTTCTGCGAAATCCCACACGTCCATATCGACGATGCGCACGTATCTGTGAAGACCGCGCGCAACCAAGTCGTTCCGTTTGGCGGGGCGTACTCAGTTCCGGGGTGAAACAGGGTCTAGTTTTTCCTCTTTTTGGATCGTGGTGTGCGATCACCACAGGACGCGATGCCCCGAACAGTTTATCCGGGCACCAAGAGGGTCATACAGGCTTCACAACGCAATTTGCAGAATCGAAATCCGAGCTACGAGCAAAAAATTATACGCACCTGAAGGGGACCCGAAAATCAGGGTCGAGTCGTGTCCGACACGTGTCGGACACAGGGCAGAAATTAGGGTTAGGGCTTCGACTGAGCTCCGACGGGGACGGCGGCCTGGGGCGGCTGGCTGAGGCGGAGGGGCAGCGCGGCGAGGTGGCGGCGCGCCAGGGCGGTCCGGGCGGAGGCAGAGAGAACGCGGGGCGGCCGGAGGCGGCTCGGGGGCTGCCCGAGCTGCTGCTGCTGTTGCTGCGGTGGCCGGGGGACGGCGGAGTGGGGCACCGGAGGGGAGGAGCAGGGCTGGCTGGGCGCGGCGGTGCACGGCGTGGTGGTCGACGGCGGCGGCGAGTGGTCGTTGGCGGTGGTGGAGTGAGGCCAAGAGGGGGAACGGAGGGGGTTTTATAGGTGGCCGGAGGCGGTTGGGGGGGCCGAGATGGACGGCGCGTGGGGGTCGTCGTGGCGGTCGTGGCCGGGCAGCTCGGCGCGAGTCGGGCGGAGCGGCGGCGTCTCCGCCGCGAGACGCGGGCCAGGGTTCGTGGGGAAGGCGGGTCGTGGGGTGCGGGTTCGGGTCGGGCTAGCGGGTCTGGCCGACCCGCCCGACCCGCTAGGCCAGGAGCTGGGCCGGGTTAGGCTGGGCCGGGCCGGCCCAATGGGCCGCGGGCTGGTTTTAGAAGAAAAATAATAATAATAATTATTATTATAATAATAAAATCAGTAATTAAATAAATAAATAATTTAATTAAATAAATACTTTTTAGGCATTTAAAAATAGGTCCGGGGTCCGATAAATTCCAGAAAAATTGCCCTAAGTCCCGTTTTTCATTTTACATCCAAAAATATTATTTTTATAATATTTTAATACTGTTTAATATCAATTAAAAATCATTTTAAAATTAAAACCTTATTTTTAAATTACAGAAAAATCCCAGAAAATTCCAGAAAATTGTGAAAAATCCAGTTTTTAAAATTTTAAAAAACAGGGAGTTTACAATCTACCCCCCTTAAGAGGATTGCGTCCTCGCAATCAAAGAATAACTGGTCAACAGAGATGACACGGTCGCAAGCATCGTTTGAAAACATATCACAAGATACTTCAGGGAAATACCGTTTCTCTAATATTGAAAGTTATACACTTTCCAGGGAAAATCTAGTTAAAGCAAAAAATCTACAACTTTTATGAAAATCAGGTTATTATTAACAAGTTGCAAATTACTAGGTTGGGGCTGAGGTCACGAACCAGGAGGCAGGAGCTACAACAAGACTAAAAACGGAAAACTACGATCACTTACTCGCATCAGCGTCCTCCAAAGTCATCGCGTAAGCCTGCTCTCGTCCTTGAGCTAGATTTCTCTACTATTGCTGAGCTTGCTGTTAGGGTGCTGCTCGAGGTGCTGGTGGAGTTTGCTGGTTCGCCCTTGGTGCTCCTTCTCTACGCTCAGGGCAGTCTCTCACTGCATGCTGTCTGGATCCGCAGCCTAAGCATAGTCCGAGTTTACGTCTACATTCCTTCTCGACATGGCCTATCTTGCCGCAGTGGTAACAGGTAAGAAGGTAGAAGGCTTTTGGTGCTGCTGCTGGTGGCGAGCTTATTTGTTGATGTCACGACCCGCACCCGGGGTAAGGGTACTAGTCGGAAACAACGCCCAGCCTACGCCGCAGAATCGACGGTAGAACGCTGTCTAGAAAGTCTATCTAATATAATGAACCACCAAAAGATAGTGTACTCAATCACAGAACTAAGATAGAATGAACACGGATCAGATAAGAATAGAATAGTCATCAACTCATGAGTTTAAAATAATACATCAATGAGTCTGAAGAGTAACAAAAATAAGCTGGAGATAAATCCAGTACAAAAGAATACTATTATACTACAAGCTACACTCCAGGGTCAACTGTCTCAGTTGGGATAAGTCCCTCTTGAGCCAGGGTCTCCGAATCTAAACCCACAACATCCTGGGGTCCATAATAGGTAGGGTACTCCTCAGTGTCATATGGAAAAATATATCCAGTCAGGAAAGGAGCAGAGTACATCTCTAACAGCAGTTCTAATCCATGATAAAAACTATGTAACAGTAAATAGCTGTGGATAAATAAGATGCACAAAATAGATACAAGAGATATATAGACAATAAGGAAATACTGGAAAGAAATACAATAATGAACAATATACCAATGAAACAATAATACTAATGACTAAGTGTGTGAGTACTAGCTTAACATGTGATCGGTTTGGGCAAGATACAATGCGGCCTGGCTAATCATACGTGCGGTGCATGATCAACACTATTCGCTTACCAATACTTTATTCAATAGGGATTTGATCACATATCTATACTAATACTCCCCACCCCCAACTGGTATAATAGATCCAACCACGGTATGCTATGGCACTAGATTCCCCAAGAAGATAGCTAGTCTCCCCGAGAATCGGTGTCTGTACATGTACAAGATAACCAATGAAACAATACTTGCACCATATACACCATATACCAAGGAATAACATCTCATGACGAGATCCGGATATACCAATCCGTGTAACCATAGTGTCGAGAGAAACATGTAAATCTACACTAGATACAACGAACATAGAGGATATCATAAATGAGAAACTATCAGAGAATGTACTCGCTGAAATCCAAAGAACAGTCTCACAGATGTCTGACTCGGTGCCTCGAAGACCTAGATATGGAATACCATATTAAAACAAGGTCCCGGAAAGAGAACAAGTCAAACTAGTCAACTCCTAGGTCAATAAATAAATTCTAAGTCAAAAGTCAACTATGGTCAACTCTAAAGTCAACAAAAGTCAAACCAAGGTCAACCTCACAAGAAATCTATATAAATAATATAGAAATAAAATACAATAATTTAGGAATAAAAATTAGATCCCAAATCATACTCACATAAAGTATACTACTAATACAAATAATATATACCCTAAAATAATATATAAACAACCAATATTTATACAAATAAAATAATATATTATTACAAATATTATACCTCACAAAATACATATATATACACACATATATATATATATACAATAATAATATATAAAATATAATTTAAAACAGCCAAAGCGTCACTGAAAACAGCGAGTTAAAAATATAATTTAATTAAAACAGCTTATAGTGACAGTCTCAACTGTCACAGAAAATATCGCAAAAGCCACTGTGTAATAAAATCCACTGCTGCTGCATTGGTGACAGTTAATCAACTGTCACCGAAAATAGTCGCCACTGCTGCTAAGATCCCGCCCGCAGCATTAATGACAGAACTGTCATTAATGCACAGTGGGCTACAGCGGCTGCTGCTGACCCGCCTATTTAGCGACAGTTTCACTGTCACAAATCCACTGTCACTAAAACACAGAAATATATATATGCAATAAAAATCATAATACATATATATAAATAAATAATTATATACTTATATATATATGCACATATAAACTTATAATTAAATACCAATAGTTACAACACATGCATATATTAATGTTCATATTTTACATGGCTAGAAGCACACCTAAAATATATATATTAATATACAAATAATTACATAATAATTATAAATAATATAATTACACAATTAAATACATAAATATATTTTATAAAACATTTATGTATAATTTATACTATTAACATAAGTACATATATAATTACATGCAAGAAAGCTACATATTATATTTGTACATCATATTAGCACACACAAAAATATATAGATCTATGCTACAATAATTACTATAATAAATACACAAAATAAATATATAATATCTATATATATTTATTAATTATAATTGAAGAATTTAAATCATACATAATTAGATCTATTTAAAATCCACACAATTGGAGAGTATCACACCGTATCCCACTAGATCTAGGATACGCATGTGACACGAGTCCAACACACAACCAATTGCACCCCGAAGGATACAAAAAAATCACAAATAATATTTATGAATAAATCAAAGTGTCAAAAGTAGATCTATGTGTCCGTGTCAAAATACGACATGTTCAAAGCCTCGTGTCGGAGGGAAAACCCCCAAAATGACACGTATCTCCAAATAGTTGGGATACGAACCATATGTACCAAATTATGGACACGACACTAGCCCCAAACACATAAGCTCATGTCCAATTGATCTATAGGATCAATTGATACACACAACAAAATATAAATTCGGAATTCCAACAAAATTAACACAAAAAGTACCATAACTTTCTCCATGGGTCACCTATGAACACAAAACAAAGTCCTATGGGTAGTACATACATATAGGTTGATTTTACATGATTAAATCTCAGATTTAGAAGCTATTTAAATGGAAAAATCTGAATTATACCTATTGGGAGATGGATTCCCAATGAAACCTCCAATTGAGAAGAACTTGCTTCCAAATTGTAGATCCTTGCTCCTCTTTGTAGATCCTTGCTTCCTTCTTCTAGATCCTTGCTTCCTCCTTCTCTAATGGTGAATTAGAAAGAATTTGGAATGAATTTGGTAGGGAATTGGAATGGGAATGAAAGGAATTTGGGAGTGGAAAATTTTAGATCTAGATTTGGAATGAGAATGAGAGGAGAGAGAAATTTCCCCCCTCTTTTAATAGACCGGCCTTGCCCCTCTCCCAAGCAATTGTAAAATATCCAATGTACCCCTTGGGGCCTCTCATGAAGAAATAATTAAGGAAGGAAGCTTCTAGTCTAATCACTTAATTAATTAAATCCATCTCCTTAACTATGGGCTTTCTAAATGGGCCAAATCTAACTATTTAATTCATGTTGGTCCATGGGTCCAAACTACACTAGTTGGGTCCACTAAAATAAGTCTAAAATAATTAAATAACATCCAACAATAATTAAATAATACAACAAAAATTATTTACCATGCACAATATTTATTTAAATAGGAAATTACTAAAATACCCTTTTTTCTAAAATGTGGTAGTGACAGTTGACGCTTTGCAGACTCCTCTTGTGCTGCTTTGGTTGGTGTGGATGGGGACGGCCGCTTCAGTCTGGTCTCTCTCTTGGTGACGCGCTCTATGCGTCGAGCCGCAGCAAGAACGTCCGAGTATGATGTTGGTGCGACGGACCCAATTAGTTTCTGCAGCTCAATATTCAGTCCGTCGAAGAATTTCTCGGCCTTCTCTTCCTCAGTTGGGATCAGGGTGGGGGCGAAGCGGCTCAGACGAATGAATTCTGCGTTGTACTCTTCTACCGTCATGGAGTCCTGAGTGAGGCGATTGAATTTGTCCCGCAGTTCTGATCGAACGATGGCAGGAATGTACATCTCCTGGAAGAGTCTGGAGAACTCCTCCCAAGTGACTCGGTCTGGTCCGAGCCGTGTCTCCTCGGATAGCCACCAGTGATGGGCATTGTCCGTCAATTGCATTCGGACGGCAGTCATCCAGCATTCCCGTGGAAGTTCAGCTGCTTCAAGTTGATGCCGAATGTTGGTGAGCCACTCATGAACTTCTGTGGGCTCCTCTTTTCCAGAAAAAGTGCGGGGCTTCAGTTGACAAAAGTCAGTGATTGAGCCTGTAGTTGGCCGTCGAGCTGGTAGGTTGGCTTGTCCCAGTGCAGTTACGATGCTGTCCCTTAAGAAGTTAGCTTCGCGACGCTGAGCCTCGTGTTAAACTTGCTGCTGAGCTTGCATCATCGCGTAGATCATTTGGAATATTTGCTGCCCGTCGATCGGCTGTCCTGGTGGGAACACGGGCATTGGTGGGATGAACTACGGCGTAGGTGGGATGTCATCGCGCCAGAATCGGGAGGTAGGTTGGCCTGCCTGCTGGCTCTGTTGAGTTGAGGGAGCTCCACCGACTGGTGTCACTTCGTCGTCATAGGTAACACCTGTAGCTTGTGGTGTTCTGACGGGAGTCTCGTTGCGTTCTTGTGGGTCCATTTTCCTGTATCCAAAATAACCAATAAGAGGCGCACAGGAATCAAGGCAAGATGCAAGTCAAAATTAGTTCGAGTACGATACAGATATCAAAATAATTCAAGCAAGTGGATCAGATCCTAAAAACTTATCCTATCTTATTGCAGGCCTGTTCGGTCCCTAAGTTGAAATCGAACAATTTAGTCGTAGACCTGCATGGGCCACCACAAAAACTATGTCATGCCCCAGTCCCAAAATGACGAGGGACTGGAGATGCGTGGCAATGGCCAGCAGCACGCACCGATGGACAACCCAATTTAATGGATCCATCAGGGCATGCTTAAGCTGTAGTCTAGCAGTAATATGTTACAAGTCTCTAATCTCATCCACAGAACAATACAGATTAATGCCAGAAATATTGCAATAGAAATAAATAAGCAATATTAAATAAGGTTATCTCGGAAAACAAATCCGAGAATTTTTCTGTTACATTTAAGAAGAAAGACAGGAAATAAAATACTGAAATAGAAATACTGTGTATAGGAAGCCGGTGCTCAGGAGAAGTCTTCTGCAACTATCTCGTCCTCGGTTCCGGGTTCTGCTCCAAGGAGTGCTCCTGTACCGTACACCTCGGGGTAGTTCTCCTCAGCTATACCTGGGGACATAGTCCATTCGTGGTCCTCAGGGGACATAACAAGGTACAGAAAATATAAGCCAAAACATATGCAGTGCAGCAATAATGAAATAGCAGGGTAAATATGTAAACCAGCTAAGTGATATGCAAGTGAGAGTTTTAGTCATACTCAGGCTGAGACTACTACAGGATCAGTGTCGAAGAAACCATAGCAGTATTTTCACGAAGAGCCAGTAAGGTACCAAAGCTCTGTATCAGAGTCTAAGGCACCGCCAGATAATAGTATTTATATTATAATAGATTCAGCCTTGATATAATAATACTCTCCCCACCCCATGTAATCTCACGTCACAGTTCCAGAAAATATCAGGTACAAGTCACGCAAGTTTGAACCAATACAATGAGTCAGGATAGAATCTAAGCAGGTAAACTGTATATGTCATGAATATATAACCTATACGGAATCACCAGGTATATCTCAGCCAATTCCGTCACATGAATAGTGTCAGGTGTCCTAGGTTGAGCAGTTAGACAAGTTTTTATATGAAGCTACAGAAATCAAGTAAATACTATAACCAAAAATATCTGAGAATTGGCAAGCTTTACTTGCCCACTGATGTATAACTAAGTCCAGGAAATAGGTAGCAAAGCTGCAAGTTTTGGCAAGGTACACTTGCCTGTGGTTCCGGTTCGGTTTGCAGTTCTGACTTCGACGGGAATTGCAGGCGGTACTCCGGTTGCTGAAACAAACATCACCATCAGATCCAAAAAATTTCAATCAGCTAGAAACGCCTGTCCTTGGGTCCAATTTGGAGACAAGGGCAAAAACGGCAGTTTTGGGCCAAAACGGGGTCCACCGGTGGGCCCGCTTTGCACCAAAAAATGCGTCTGGGTCAACGGTCTCCAAATTCACCAAACTTAGTGTCAACAGGTCAGGAACGATGATACGAACCCAACGGAACTTCCAGAATTGGATTCCGATGAGCCGATCACAAAATCGCCCGTCGAGCGGGACTGGTGGGGCCCACGACACGCGATTTCGTTAACGTTCTCAGAATCGAACCAAACTTGACCCACAGGACCAGCGTATTGCTACGAGTACGATTGCGCAAGTTTTGTCTCGATCTGATATGTGTATACAAAGTTAGGGCACATTCCAGAAAGTACAGATATGGGGCGATGTCCGCGGATACGCGTTGATCCCGGTGTGCACGCACACCCGAATCAGCTTCTGCAAAATTCCACACGTCCGTATCGACGATACGCACGTATCTGTGAAGACCGCAAGCGACCAAATCGTCCCGTTTGTCGGGGTGTACTCAGTTCCGGGGTGAAACAGGGTCTGGTTTTTCCTGTTTTTGGATCGCGGTGTGCGATCACCACAGGACGCGATGTTCCGAACAGTTTGTCCGGGCACCGAGAGGGTCATACAGGCTTCGCAACGCAATTTGCGGAATCGAAATTCGAGCTACGAGCAAAAAGTTACACGCACCTGAAGGGGACCCGAAAATCAGGGTCGAGTCGTGTCCGACACGTGTCGGACACAGGGCAGAAATTAGGGTTAGGGTTAGGGCTTCGGCTGAGCTCCGGCGGGGACGGCGGCCTAGGGCGGCCGGCTGAGCCGGAGGGGCAGCGCGGCGAGGTGGCGGCGCGCCTGGGCGGTCCGGGCGGAGGCGGAGAGAACGCGGGGCGGCCGGAGGCGGCTCGGGGGCTGCCCGAGCTGCTGCTGCTGTTGCTGCAGTGGCCGGGGGACGGCGGAGCGGGGCGCCGGAGGGGAGGAGCAGGGCTGGCTGGGCTCGGCGGTGCACGGCGTGGTAGTCGACGGCGGCGGCGAGTGGTCGTTGGCGGTGGTGGAGTGAGGCCGAGAGTGGGAACGGAGGGGGTTTTATAGGTGGTCGGAGGCAGTTGGGGGGACCGAGATGGGCGGCGCGTGGGGGTCGTCGTGGCGGTCGTGGCCGGGCAGCACGGCGCGAGGCGGGCGGAGCGGCGGCGTCTCCGCCGTGAGACGCGGGCCAGGGTTCGTGGGGAAGGCGGGTCGTGGGGTGCGGGTTTGGGTCAGGCTAGCGGGTCTGGCCAACCCGCCCGACCCGCTAGGCCCGGAGCTGGGCCGGGTTAGGCTGGGCCGGGCCGGCCCAATGGGTCGCGGGCTGGTTTTAGAAGAAAAATAAAAAGAAAAAAAATAATAATAATAATTATAATAATAATAAAATCAGTAATTAAATAAATAAATAATTTAATTAAATAAATACTTTTTAGGCATTTAAAAATAGGTCCGGGGTCCGATAAATTCCAGAAAAATTGCCCTAAGTCCCGTTTTTTATTTTACATCCAAAAATATTATTTTCATAATATTTTAATACTATTTAATATCAATTAAAAATCATTTAAAAATTAAAACCCTGTTTTTAAATTTAAAAAAATTCCCAGAAAATTCCAGAAAATTGTAAAAAATCCAGTTTTTAAAATTTTGAAAAACAGGGGGTTTACAGACTAAGCTTTCCTCCTCTGCCGAAACAAATCGTGCCCCGTGTCGGAGAAATCCGTAGGAACACCAAATCGCCAACCTATAACAACGATCTTAACACGCAACCTAAACAAAACAATCACAAACCAAACAAAACAAATCAAAATAATACCTGAATCACTAGGGGTCTACGGTGACTATCTGCCCAATGCCGCTGTCTGTCCTGCGCCACTCGCAGTCTGTCTCTGATAAATTTCATCTTTTCTGCTGCATCCACGACCATTTCTGGTCCTAACAAGGCTCTTTCTCCAACATCATCCCAAGATAAAGGGGTACGACACTTCCGTCCATATAAAGCCTCGAATGGTGACATCTCAATGCTGGCCTGGTAGCTGTTGTTGTAAGCAAACTCTACCAAGTATAAATGATCCTCCCAAGAACCTCCGAGATCCAATACGCAAGTGCGTAACATATCTTCAAGAGTCTGAATAGTCCTTTCAGACTGCCCGTCTGTCTGAGGGTGATATGCGGTACTGAACTTGAACTGAGTGCCCAAGCTAGACTGCAGGCTCCTCCAAAAATGGAAAGTGAAACGACTATCCCGATCTGAGACAATACTCACAGGAACTCCATGTAATCTGACAATCTGCTGTACGTACATCTCTGCTAGCTTCTCCGTCGAAGTACCCACTTTAAAAGGCAAGAAGTGTGCTGATTTGGTCAACCTATCTACGATGACCCAAATTGCGTCCTTTTCTCCTGGAGAACGAGGAAGTCCCGAAATGAAGTCCATAGTCACGTGCTCCCACTTTCATTCTGGAATGGGTAAAGGTTGAAGCAATCCCCCTGGCCTCTGTCGATCTGCTTTCACCTGTTGGCACACTAGACATCGGGATACGAAGCGTGCTACTTCGCGCTTTATACCATACCACCATACATGCTTCCTCAAATCTCGATACATCTTGTTGGCTCTGGGATACATCGAGTACTGAGAGCGGTGTGCCTCCTGTAAAACTTCTTCGCGCAGCTCTCCACTTGGCACATACATCCTCGTGCCATGTCGTAAGGATCCATCATGCGCAATAGTGAAGTCGTCTATCAATCCTGCCTGAACTTGTGCCCTAATATTCCTTAGAGTCTCATCATCATACTACGCAGCTCTAATTCTGTCTATCAGATCTGATTGAATCTGCAGTCCCCACATCTGAATCTCAGCTCCTGGAACTAATACCTCAATTTCCAAGCTCTCAAGATCAGCTAATAAGTGTCTATCCGAAGTCAAGCACATAGCCATTGGATACCTGCTCAAGGCATCCGCGACTACGTTGGCTTTTCTTGGATGATACTGTAATGAGATATCAAAGTCTTTCATCAATTCTAACCACCTTCTCTGTCTCATATTCAGCTCCTTCTGTGTAAACACGTACTTTAAGCTCTTATGGTCTGTGAAGATTTTCACACGCTCTCCGTACAGATAGTGCTTCAACAGCTTTAGGGCAAAGATAACTGCCGCTAACTCCAGATCGTGAGTGGGGTAGTTCTTTTTATGATGGCGTAATTGTCTTGAAGCATAGGCAATTACTTTTCCGTGTTGTTGAAGAACGCATCCCAACCCTTTTCCTGAAGCATCACTATAGATAGTGAATCCACCTTTCCCTGATGGCAACGTCAAAACTGGTGCTGTTGTCAATCTCCTCTTCAGCTCATCGAATGCGGCTTGGCATTCTTCTGTCCAGATGAATTCCACATCCTTCTTGGTCAGCCTAGTCATTGGCTCTGCAATCTTGGAGAAGTCTTGTACAAATCTTCTGTAGTATCCTGCTAGTCCGAGAAAGCTCCTGATTTCAGCTACCGTACCGCGGGTAGCCCATGACTTCACTGCCTCTATCTTCTTTGGGTTAACTAAAATTCCGTCACCCGTTACCATATGTCCAAGAAATTCAACATTTTCAAGAAAGAACTCACACTTTGAAAGCTTCCCGTATAATTTCTCTCTCCTGAGAGTTTCTAAGACTATTCTTAAGTGCTCTTCATGCTCTTCTGGGGTTTTTGAATATACTAGAATATCGTCAATAAACACCACTACGAACTTGTCAAGGTACTAATGGAACACCTTGTTCATCAAGTTCATAAATACTGCTGGTGCATTGGTTAAACCAAACGGCATTACTGTAAATTCAAACTGGCCATATCTGGTTCGAAAGGCGGTCTTCGGTATGTCTTCTTTCTTCACTTTCACCTGGTGATAGCCTGACCTTAAGTCTATTTTTGAAAATACCTTCGCTCCGCTCAATTGATCGAAAAGATCATCTATCCTCGGCAGCGGGTATTTGTTTTTGATAGTGAGGTTATTCAAAGCTCTATAATCGATACACATACGTACCGTGCCATCCTTCTTGGGTACAAATAATACCGTTGCTCCCCATGGCGATGAACTGGACCTAATAAAACCTTTGTCTTGCAGCTCCTCAACTTATTTCTTTAGTTCTACCAACTCGTTGTTGTTAACTCTATAGACATGTTGTGAAATAGGCTCTGCTTCTGGTATCAAGTCTATAGAGAAGTCAATATCTCTGTCTGGTGGCAAACCTGGCAACTCCTCTGGAAATACATCCAGGAACTCCGCTATAAGTGGATACAGTATTTCTTCTTCTTCCTCCACCCTGGCTCCGCAAAAAGTGCCTCTGTTCCGCTCCTCTGCTCCTCTGGCAATCTCAAACTCTGGCTCTCCTGGTAGTCGAAATACTACTCTACCTCCGTGACAATCTATAGAAGCATGGTGTTTACTTAACCAGTCCATTCCGAGTACAATATCATATTTCGGAAGTGGCATGACGAGTAAACTCACGCTCAACTCTCGGCCTTCCAATGACACTCTCCGATCCTTGCAACAATCACGGACTAGGATAATGCCTCCTCCTGTCGTGATCTTGCAAGTCCTATCTAATGGTTCCGCTTCTAAATGATGTTTAACGACATAGGATACAGATACGAAACTATGGGAAGTGCCAGAATCAAATAATGCAAGTGTTGGAATAGAATTAAGTAAAACTGAACCTGAAATCACGTCTCCAGCTGGCTCGGCCTCCTCGTGGTCATGGCGTAAGCTCGTCCTTGTGGTGCTCCTCTCTGTTGCTACTGCTGCTGAGCAAACCTCTCCTGCTGCGATGGAAGTGGAGGTCCTCTCTGCTGGCCTCCTGGTACAATAGGTGCTATGGCTGGTCCTCTCTGTGCTGCTCCTCCCCCTTGGCGAGTCTGAATAGTTGGGCAGTCCCTCAGCTGATGTGCTACTGATCCACACGATAAGCAAGTGCCCAACCTTTTTCTGCAGATGTCTCTTGTATGTCCCATCTTTCCGCAATACGAACATGGGGCAACGAGTTGATTATGTCTTTGTGGTTGCTGTTATTGAGCATGTCCTCGAACTGGTGCCTGTTGTTGGTGTTGCTGCTGGTATTATTGCTGGTGTGGCCTATGTTGTTGTTGAAAGTGTGGGCGCTTGGCTGGTCCTGTGTTACCTCCTGTTGCTCCGGATGTATTGCGTCCTCTCTTGGGCCGGAGGTCCAAGTCGTCTTCGGCAATCTGGGCATCCATCAGAATACTCTCAAATGTAGCAGTACGTCGTCCTGAAGTACGAGACTTGATCTCTCTATTTAATTCCTTCCTGAATTTTCGAGCTCTGTCTCCTGGGTCTCGAACCATCGATGGTGCAAATCGACTCAATCGACAAAACTCTGCAGCATATTCGTCGACTGACATGCCTCCTTGGACTAAGTCATGGAACTGACTTTCTAATGCTCCCAAGGCTACGTCAGGAAAAAATTTCTCTTTGAAGAGTTCCTTAAATTCTTCCCAAGTAAGTCCTTCAGCGGCGAGTCTCGGCTCTGTACGATACCACGTCAGTGCGATATCAAACATCTGGCTGCCAGCGGCCTCTATCTGAAGAATCTCTTGAATCTGTGATAAGCGCAGATTCCTCTCTATGTCTTCTAACCATTTGTCAGCATATAGTATTCCTTCGGTGCCTTTGAACTCTCGAGGCATCATCCTCTTAAATTCCACTATGGTACCGGGCCTCTGTTGTTGTTGACCTTGATGTTGCGATTGTCGTGCTACTCTCTCCACGGCTTGGAGAGTCACCTGATGAGCATTCTCCATGCTCTCTCTCATCAGTTCGGTCAGTGCCTGGTGTGCTTCTGCTTGCATTCTCTAAGCCTCAGCTTGAACACGCTGAGCCTCTGCTGTTACTCTCTGGGCCTCTAGCATGCCCTGCATTAATGCGAACATCTGTGCCCCGTCAGCGGGCACTCCTCCGGGAATCGGTGTCGGTAGTGGTGGATGGTTGTCTGTCATAGCTGGGGCAATCCTCTGTATAGGTGGAGGAGGAATCCCGTTAGTTGCAGACACTCCCACACGAACATGAGATGTAGGAGGATCTCCAGGTATCTATTCGTCAGGTTGAGAGGTGGCAGTCCTCTCTGAATTGTCTGCTCCCATTCTCATGGATCTAGTATTCGGCGATATCTTGAATATAGATCGAAGAATCAATTAAGGTGATAGATATGATATTATCAAGGAAGGACACTAAAGTGCTAAAGGAAGCAATCCATTAGAGTAGAAATATGAAGTTCAGAATTTCTTAGTGTGATTGAGCATATTCTCATCCTAGATCCAATTTTCTATATCCTAGCACAGGCTCGCAGCAGTACAACTAAGTTGTCGCACTACCACAATATCGCATAACTTACGAAACTAGACCTACATGGGCCACCACTAAAAATGTGTCACGGCCCGCACCCGGTGTAGGGCACGAGAGCGTGGTTACGTCCAGCCTACGCCGCAGCATCGGCGGTAGAACGCTGTCTAGGTCACAGTAATACTATATAACTAAACACCTGTCAATGATATCCATCTCCATAAGGAGGTCAATATACATCTCACAATGTAACTCAATCACAACAACTATAAGGCACGATAAAAGATAAAGAAAATGACATAGTTAAACACCATGTCTCAAACATATAGATAACTCACAGTCTAGCTGTCCAACACAAGTCTCCAATTAAACTTAACATAAGTCTAAACATAAACTGAAATAACCTTCATAAGTGTCAAGCATAAATAAATACTATCTAGATAGCTGTAGGCAATACCTCATCTAGAAGCATGGTCTCCTCTAGGATCTCTGGTACACAGTCTGCATCTATACCTGGTCCATAGTGCGTGGTACAGAAATCCTCAAGATTCTCTGGAAAAAATATCCAGTCAAGATTGGAACGAAAATACACCTCTAACAGCAGTTCCACATATATTGACAAAAACTATAACACAGTGTAAAGAAATACAAGACAGATATGAACAACTAGCAATAAGATACTGGAATAAAAATGCTGGAATAAATACTGGAACATCATCCTCAATATGCATCTGACAAGGAATAGAACTACAAGTGTACGCAAGTACAAAGAACTGGTATGTAAGTGTGTATAAGAACAACAACTAGAACATGTGGAAATACAAGATAAATCTATCAAGATACATGTCAAGAATCATCTATATAAGTGTGTGAAATATCAGTATATCATGTGATCGGCTTGGGACTATATGACTCATTACATGGATTAGCGATCATCCCCAACAGGTCAGGCTAACCAGATGTAATAACGATGAGGCATGTAAAGGTAAGGCTGCACCGACGTGAGATGTGGGTGAGCTAATGCTGCATGTAAGTTGGGTATGATCACATAAACTACTAATATTTCCCTATTTTTCCCAGCTAGCACGATGGATTCCAATCACGACTCCTCGTGACAGGTCTCAATGATGCCAACTCGTGTAAAGAATAGTGTCAGAGTCATGTACGCTATATAACAAGAATTATAGAGATAATCAACATAATGAAAACTGTCAGAGAATATACTCGCCTGTGGTCCTTAGCTGGTAATACCAATGTCTGGGTTCCCAGGTATCGTCTGAATGATCCAACAGTCCTATAGATATATCATACACATAATATTGCATCAGACATTATATTAATACACAATCAACACTATGATCTTAGGGACTACGCTAGGGTGGTCACGTCTGTCGTTGCTGTGCATAACAGACAGTAAATGGTATGGTCTAGCCAGTACGTCGATCTACATATGGCAGTCTTTTATCATGCTACAGGGTCACCGGTCAAGATAGCTATGGGTATCCACAATTTCGTTAGGGTCACCTAGTACACGGGCATATAATGCCTATTATTATTTATCATAAACATCACTACTACTAATTACAATTTTAATAAATATATGCATTTAGCTACTTAATAGAGTTTATATTATACATGTTTATATGCGTAGAGTTTACATACTAATCAATTATACTTTGTACATATATATACTATCCAAAACTTATACCATGTGTACAAATATTAAATATCCATACTAGGATACTTATAATACATATATATATATGTACGTATAGATATTATTTGAGAGCATATAATATATAGATATTATTTGAGAGCATATAATATCTATATACCTATACGCATGCAACTACGTACATACATGCGTATACCGATACATACATATACTAATGCATAATATACGTACATGCGTACTCATTCGAGATTAGGTTCATGTCAAACCTGCGCGCGTGGACAGGGTGGTGATGACGAGACGGGGCTGATCGTCGTGCACGGGGTGCACAGTCGGAATGGGCAGCGAAGACGCTGCTCTGGTGCTCCAAGCGGGCTACGGCTTCGGCAGCGGTGCGACGTTCAGTTCCGGCGCGGGGTGGTCGAGCAGTTGGGTCGAGTTGCTGCTTCTCCGGTCGACAGTAACGACGCTCGGCGGCTCGATCGGTCTCCGGTTGACGTGGGCTTCAACAATGGTGGCAGCGGCTGCTACGGGTCTCCGGCTTCAGCGTTTGTGCTCGGGTGTTAGTCAAAATTGGCTCAGGCGGTTAAGGCGAGAGCCCGCGGGTCGTGGGATGAGGCTTCCGGCGTTCGACGGCTTTAGGTGTTTGCTCGGCGTGGAGTTCGTCGGGTTGTGGGGTGCTGGGTAGCCGATCGACTGACGGAGTCCGGCGCGTCGTGGAAGCGGGTGTAGTCGGCAGGGAGATGAGTAAGGGAAGGGGTCGGCTGAGGCTTTAGGTTTAGGTTAAAAAGAAAAGGAAAAAAGTAATACTATGTATATATATATATATATAGGTAGTAGACTTTGGGTTGACATAGAATTAGGTTTGGTCAAGGCCCTATTGGGATTGGGCTTGCCATGGATAATTTCGATGGTTAGGGCTTCAAATAAATTAAAATGAATTTCTAGAATGTATTGGTTCAAGGGTTTGGAGCTATGGTTTCAAGGGGTTGATGTTAAATTACATATTCCCAAAAATCACGAAAAATATAATGAAGGAGAAATGGATTTTGTTCACGTGTCGTGTCCAACGGTGGACACCTTAATACACTTTGGTATAAGAGTGCCTAACAATTGGAAAATTTCACAGAATAGATTTATTGTCCAATTAACTAAATAAATGCAAGGGGGTATTCTAAAATCAATTAGAAGTACACAAGACTGATTTTTAAGTGGGATACAAGCATCAATTAACAGACTGGTACGTCTAGGACAAGGGTATGAATCTGTTGGAAGACAATGGCTAGCGTGGCGCTCTAATTATCGAACAAAGGTAAGGTGCAACAATCAATTAGAAATCATAATTATTTAGATTAATTATCATGCAATCATTTACTCATTAATTACGAAAAGACAAAAATACCCTTAATCCAAAAAGTGGGGGTGACAATGCTCCCTCAACCGCAGGAGTGGCGAGTGGAGCGGTAGCGGCTGTCGGAAGTCGAGCATGACGAGAGGTAGCATACCTCTCGGTGGCAGCTGCTGTGACGGTGCGCTGAGATCTGGTCTTCGGAGGTATCCTGAACACAGATCAAAAGAAGTCAATATAGTACAAGAAACGATATCATCAAAGAAGAACAGCAATATTGCAAAAGAAACAATTTCAGGAAAATTGAAGATAACAAAAGAAATCAGGAAGGGTCCTAGTTGTGATTGAGCACACACTCTCTCAGCCTATATCCTATATCTTATTGCAGGTAAACCTAAAAAATAGACCTGCATGGGCCACCACCAAAAACGTGTCATGACCCGCACCCAAAAATTGGGTATGAGCCGTTGGTACGTCCAGCCTACACCGCAGAATCAACGGTAGAACGCTGTAAGGTCCGTTCTAGGTCAACCAACTATCTATATATCTCACAAAAAAATATGCCATGACCTCTCCAAAAGGAGGGCAACCACGCAATATATATATATAAATAATCCTCTCCAAAAGGAGGGCAACCACGCAATATATATATGAACTCTCAATCACAAAATCTAGGAGAAGAATAAAAGCACGATATGATATCAAAAGGAAACCAAACCAAAGAGAGCAAGACAATATCCAAAATATACAGTCAAAGGCCATAATAGCTATAACATCTCATAGGCAACAAAAGAATAAGTACAATCATCCGAAATAAACTACTGGAAATAACCCAGGAAACCCACCTAGCTAACTAGGGCGTTATAGGCGTCTCCTCGACGCACTCCTTCTCAGTCTCGGGGTCACAACCCTCGTCAATACCTGGCCCGTAGAACGTCAGGCAATAGTCCTCAGGATCCTCTGGAAAAAAATATGCTCAGTCAGGACTGGAGCGAAGTACATAACTCTGAAAGCAACTCCAAATACATGGTAAGGTGTATATTACGAGCAATAGAAAAGTATACAAGATGCACAGGAAATAAATATATGCTGGAGCACAATAAGTAGCTGCAAATGTAAACTGGAGAACCAATACAAGTAGTGGAAAAGTAACTGCAGGTGAGAAAACATGAATACTAGCTAAGTGCCTTGAGCACAAGTTTGTTATGTGATCGGCTTAGGTTGCACATGAAAAACACTACGATAACTCCGTTATGCGTGAGTTGCATAACCGACATACACATGAATACTGTTTGGCTTTGATCACATAACCAACTCCTACTCCCCTCCCCCACTAATACTCTTGGATCCAACCACAACACGCTACATACATGATAATAGCTCGCGCACACGAAGGCAAGAGCATAAGAAGCACATGATAGCACATAAGAATCAATACCCGAAGCATATGATGAAATACAAGTGATAGAGTACCCGCTGAACACGGTAAGGGGGATAGCATCTCATGACGGGATCCACTAGTACCAGCTCATGTAACAATGTGTCAGAATCAAGTATTACAGTTCTAGAACATGTGATATAAACGCTATCATGAAATAGAAACTATCAGAGGTAGGTACTCGCCTGATGTCTTGAGCAACTGATGAGGATCGAGATCCGGACCGGTGTCGCAAGAACCTATTACGAAAAGCAGAATTAAACAGGGTTCTAAGGATTTAAACTGATATAAAATAATTAAAAACAGGCTTCTAGGGCTATTCTAGGTCGAACGGGTCAAACCGATAAAATTTGGGTCAAAAAGTCAACTCGGGGTCCAAAAAGTCAACTCTAGGTCAAAACTAGGTCAAACGTTGACTTTTACGGTCAACGGGGACAATTATGGTCAAATCTAGGTCAAACTAGGGTGCCCCTAAAATTCTAGGTCAAACCGAGCTCATTAAGCTAGAAAACTCACAAACTCGCCTAATCGAGATACCGGGATACCCTCGATATCCGATACCTCACCCTAGGCCACGCACCCCACCTAAATCCGCTAAAACCTATGCTAGCATGCGTAAATATATACACATAAGCATATAAAAATCACTTCAATACATTTTCTAGGCTATTGCTCAAATACCCCGCTCGAAACTCAATACCTTGAATATCTCAAGGTATTGAGATACCTCGGTATCTCAAGGTATTGAGATACTGCTCTCAAACACCTCTAACTAGTTATTAGGCTTATAAATATATACCTAGTTATTAATCTAGGCTAGAAAATATATATATCTATCATATATTTACATATCTAAGTATCTATATACATATATATATATAGATATCCACACACATATACATATACCCATTATACCTTACCCAACTCATAAATATATATATATATATATATATATATATATATATATATATATATATATATATATATATATATATATATATATATATATATATATATATATACCTATCAAGATATCTATAGATATATATATAACTATATGTATATAGATATCTATACCTTATATAGATATAACTATCTATCTACCTATCTATTACCTATCTAGTTATCTACGTATCTATCTAGCTACCTATTTATCTAAGTAACTATCTATCTATTTACCTATCTAACTAATAGCTATCTATCTATCTAACTATCTATCTATCTTATTATCTATCTAAATATTAACCTATTTATAAATCTATCTATCACTCTACCTATTCCTAACCCTCACCCCTCGCTACTAGCCTCGCTGCTACTGCTGGAGCTCAAACTGCTGTTGCTGCTGGCCTGTGCTTGCTGCTGCTGCCTGTGCTTCATATTGCTGCTGTTGTTGTTGCTCCTTTTTGCTGCTGTTGTGCTGCTGCAGCAGCAGCAGCTGCTACAGCCTGCTGTTTCACCCCCCCTCCTTCTCACAAACACACACACACACTCCTATATATATATATATATATATATATATATATATATATATATATATATATATATATATATATATATATATATAAAAATATATATTACTATATATATATATACACAAACATATATATATCTCTAGATATATATACTACTAGATATATATATATATACACACTTATATATATACTCTAACACACTCACAAACACTAATACACACACACACTTATAAATATATACATAGCTATATATATATATATCAACACCTATATATATATATACACACACTCTCAAATATATATATATACACATACACATATATATATATATATATATATATATATATATATATATATATATATATATATATATATATATATATATATATATATATATATATATAGACATATACATATACATACACAAGCACATAGATATAAATACACACATATATATATAAATATATATATATACATATATATAGACACACATACATATATATATATATATATATATATATATATATATATATATATATATATATATATATATATATATAGAGAGAGAGAGAGAGAGAGAGAGACACTTATACCCAAACACCACACAACGCACACAACACACAAACAATACGCCCCACTCACGCCCAACGACCCCGACACTCACAAATACCTAAAATATATAAAATATAACTCGAGAACTCTAGCAAACACTCTCCGATGCTAACCCAACGCGCGCACAAGCCCGAAACTAGGAAACCAAGTCGAAATGGTCGTTCGGTCATTTCGACGAACACGCGGTGTGCGGTTCGGAAAACCTCCTGAAACGCACACCAAACGAACTCGGAATCGGCCTAAAATTTACCCACGGGTTCTAAACGATGCCTAGATCCTAGAAAAAATACTATCGCATTGATTCTAGGTCCGTGGCAAAAATGCACACGCACTTAGAATCGGCGACGACGAAAAACCCCAATTTTGCCCGAAACGTCCGTTTCTCCGCGACACGACTTTTCGTGTCCAAATGGAGATACGCTCTCACCCTCAAGACACCCGACAATGTCTACCTAGGTCTGTCTAACCTAGGACATCACCCAAAATTGGGTCAAATTCGGATTCCACCCGAAATTGACACAAAACCTAATGTCAAAGTCTCTAAACTCAACCAAACTAGTTCCAACTTCCTCCCACGGGTAGGCTTAGGGTCTAGGAAGGTTCTAAACTACTAATTACACTACATAAAAGTAATTAGCAAGGGAAAAGTTAGGGTTTACCTCTTGGGAGTTGGAATCCCAAGGCCAAAGTCTCTGATCTACTTGGAATCACCTCCCTCAAGCTCCAAGCCACCAAATCTAGCCTCCACACTAAATCTAGGCTCTACACACCTAGGTTAGGGAAAATGCAAGATTAGGGCTAGCATAAAGAAGAAGTAATGGAAGAAAGAAGGAAGAAAAATGGAGAAAAGCTTACTTGGAAGAAGGAAGGAAGAAGAAAGAAGAAGTGGAGAAGAAGAAAAAGTGAAGAGTATGAAGAGGGGGGCTGTGCTTGCTGTGATCGGGTGGGGGGCTGCTGTGTTCTCACGGAAATGGGTAGGTAGGGGCCGGCCACACATAATAAAGGGGTTTACATAGAGTCCAAATGACCAAAATGCCCTCCTAACTTGCGTTTTGGGTTTCAGGGTTCCAAAAGCACTCAAATTAACTCCAAATCTCTCCAACTAACCCACTAAAAATATAATAAATATTTCTAAGCCCCAAAATAATCCTCACAAGGGTGTTGGTCGGGTCGGACATGGGTCCACTAGGGTCTGACATGGGTCCAGGCTAGCCAAAACCCTAAAACAATCATTAAAAAAAATAACACAATCACTAAATAAATATAAATATAATTAATTAAATATAATACAAAATTTACCAAATAAAAAAAAATAACCCTATTTTCTAGAATTGGGTAGTGACACCTACCCTAAATCTCCTTGCCGCCTCGCTTGACGAGAGCAGTCCCCGTCAGCCTGAAGTGTCGCATCTCCACCTTATGGATCGGCCGCTTCCTATGCACGACCATAGTCTAGCCACCTCCCTCTGCTCTCTGTGTGCCACCCACTCCAACTTTTATAGCATTAAAAGAACCAAGATACCTGGTCAAAAACCCTAACCCTAGGTCCTGATCGCCTCCTGCTTGCACGACTATATATATATCATAGATTTAAATGTTAGGGTTTAGGGCGGGGGCAAGCATTCTAGCGACATACAGCTTGCTAGCGCGGCAGGGATAGGGGGATGACGACGGTGGAGGCATAATTGAAGGGAACGAGGATCAGGCTGTCCGAAACGTCAAAGGAGGGTGAGCGACAGTAGAACGGAGTGTGTGTGTGTCATGTCAGTTTTGGGTTAGGGTTAGTGTCATATATGTGTGTCGTGTCTGTGTCAGTGTCTGTCACATGTGTGTGTGTGTCATGTCTGTGTTAGTGTTATGTCGTGTCCTGAGAGAGAGAGAGAGAGAGAGAGAGAGAGAGAGAGAGAGAGAGAGAGAGTTAGGGTTTACCTAAAGGAGGATGAGGAGGATGAGGAGGGGGATGCCGAAGTAGGCCGCTGTGGAGGACGCAGGTCGCTGGATAGGGGGTGGGGAATGCCGTAGGTTTTAAAATTTTGGAAAATTTCGACAGAAAGGGAAAATCGGAATCGATCCCTAATTATTAAAATTTTAGCGACGTTTAGCGACGTCAAATAAAAATGTCACCAACAAAAATATTTTGCGACGTTGTAGACGTCGCTAAACACGTCTCTAAATATTTAAAATATAAACGTAGCTAAATACGTCGCTAAAATTATAAAATTCAGCGATATTTAGCGATCTTAGATAACTTATAGCGACTATTCTTTTAAAAAACTGAATTATAGTCGCTAAACGTCGCTATATGTCGCCAAACAGCGACTTATAGCGATGTTAATATTTGGAGTCGCTGTTATCTTTAATATTAGCGACGTTTTACCTTGACGTCGCTAAAAATATCGCTAATTCCATAATTTTTAGTAGTGATAAAATGTACAAATGTCATGTCCTCATATACCGTGCATAGCAAGAATACGAGTTACTAAAATACGTTACAAAATTAAATAACGTATAACACAAAAATACAAGTCCTAGCTAACATGTTAGTGCGCACAATATCGATTTTAGTCTAAACACCTAGGTCAACACAATTTTCCATACTAGATAACCAATATTCTATGACATATAAACTGACACTAACTATTAATTAAAAATATATACACATATACACATTACACTAGTTTCACAAATACACATAACAACATATGAAAGAAGAGCAACATGTGCAAACCTAGAGTGATCATGACCGGGGAGAGGGTGATGGCTCACCTATACCTCGAGGGTGGCCGAATTTCGGTGAGGGGGAGGTGCTCAGGTGGGGCAAGGCTGCACGGTAGCAGCTACAGTGGCAGCAGCAGCGATAACACACTGGCAGCAGCTCGCAGCGGCAGGGTCGGCGGTGGCGAGTTGCTGGTGGTGGGGGATGGCCGTGGGATGATGGTGGCTAAGGTGGTGGTGGTTTTCTGGTGATGGTTAGGAGGGGCTGATAAGATACGAGTGATGGTGGTGGTGGTGTTGGCGATGGTGGTATTGGTAATGATGACGGTGATGGTGATGATGGTGTTGGTAGTGGTGGAGATGATGGTGAGGTGGCTGCAGTGGCGGGGTGACTGGTCGTGGGTGGTCGAAGAAGGCGGTGGGGAAGTCGGGTGGTGAGTGCGGAGGGGGTACTGGTGATGATGATGATGGTGTTGGTAATGGTGGTTGTGACGATGATGGCGATGGTGATGGTGATGACGGTGGCAGTGGAGATGGTGATGATGGTGGCGGTGGAGATGGTGATGATGGTGGCCAAGGTGGTGGTGGTTGGCTGTGGTGGCGGTGGGGGTGACTGGGGAAGAAGAGGAGTCAAGGAAGAAGGTTGGCCGGGGTAGAAGATGAAGTTGGGGAAAGGTTGCTGGTGGTGGCGGTGGTGGCCGTGGGAGGTAGGCGGTATTGTGGCGGTGGGGGATGCTCGGAGGAGGAGGCATTCGGAGTTGGGAGAGGGAGGTGGCCGGGTGAATGAAGTCGGGGAGGGAGAAGAAGGTGAAATAGAGTTTAGGGTTTGGGGTGAGGTTGGTGGTGGTGCATAAAAAATGGAGAGGGGGAGGTTGGTGTTTAAATAGGAGAGAGAGAGCGGGTGCTCACCTTGGGATTAGGGCCGGCTGTAAGTTTCTCCTAGGGATAAGGGAAGCTCCTACATGAAGGAGTGGCTAGGATTGCTTTGGTTTGAATGGAGGGCGGAGATGTAGGAGGAAAAATTGTAGGTAGTACAACTAAATTGGAGGGAAAACTTGGGTGGACCGGTCAAAGAGGGGGGGTGAGTTTCTTCATGACCTGGATCCAATGGGAGGTGGACACCTTATTGCATTTTTGCATAAAAGTCCCTAACAATTGGGAAATTGTACAAATAATAAAATTTGGGATTGGATGAGAAAAAATAGCATGTTTGGTATGATGTAGTGGGTTAAAATGGTGTATTGTGTTTAGTATGAACCTTGAGGATGTGAGTGTGGGTTTGGGTTGATGTTGGGTCTAGTTTGGGGTTAGGCTGGATCATTACATTAATTTAATTAAAATTAACGCACATGGTGCTCTTTAATTAATTGGAAGTATATGGGATTAAAATTAGGATGTAGTAGACTCTGAATAAAATATTATCATATATTGGGTCGTACAAAACGGGTCGAGATTGTGTCTCCAATTTCGATTGGAACGGACAAAGATGCAAAGTTGAATTTATTTGGGATTTAAAATAAATATTTGTAACGAATATTGTGCGACTAAAGTGAAGCAAAATAGAGGGTATTTATGAGTTACACAAAGGTCATAATGGAAGGTTGGCACGTCTAGGAAAAGTGTGTGAACTTTGTTTGAAGACAAATGCTAGTGTAGGACTCCAAATATCGAAGCAACGGTAAGGTGCACAAAGTAATACGAATATTGTGTATATTAATCTAAAACACTAGGCTCTAATTCTAAATGGCTCCAAACTAACCCTAGTCTCTCTATCTAATCCAGGTAGACCTAAATTTGGTCGAGGGGGTTTATAAATATTTATTATACTACTTACACCATTTATTATCACTCTCTTTATTCAATGTCATAAAGGCACAACCAGAGAAGGATTTGTACGTACAACAACGAAGATGCGATATAGTATCCTAATCACATAAGTATTGTAAATCTTATTTGTAATTGCAATAATATTTACATGGAACCCAATAATGGATTTAGGGGGCATGTAAATTAATAAAAAATTTATGTAAGGGAGTTGTATGCATGAAACCTTATGCATAATAATATGTGGATTTAGGGTCTTTTTAAGATCCATACTGACCTAAAGATTTCTGAAACCCTATAATCATGATCAAATTATTTGGAGAAAAAAAGGAAAAACCATGTCTATGTTCACTCGATTAAAGCTAAGGTCAAAGTTAGGCTCTTCCTTTTGCTGCCAAATGCAGGTATGCCTTCCTTTCTTGTTGTAATTGTTATCACACTCATATGTGTTGCGTATAATTCCATATAATGTTGGGGACCATCGGAGGCAATGAGTGAAGAGCTGAAAGCCGAACAAACTCCCCACCGGCTATGCCGGGCACCGTGGCGGAAGGTAAGGACATGCCAGACCGCAGGATCTGTACTTTGTTATATCAGCTTAAAAAAGTACGTCTTAATACGAGGGGCCTTGCTTTGGTCTTCATTGCGCACTAGATGGTCGGTGTGAATGAGAAAGTGTACGTAGGAATCTTCGATCACTAAGGCCTGTTATGCTTCTTGTAATATGATTGAAACGCTACTTCTACTATTAGTACCAATGACTTGTTAGAACTCCAATATTTTATGTTACGCCATAGTACCGAAATACGGAGAACGGTGGTATGACACGACCAACTACGCACTGCAGAGTACAAAGATACCCCAGAGTATAATCAATGTTGTAAGAAGACAAGGAGGTGTATACTATAATTCAGTCACTTAGGGCCATACAGCACATCTATGTCTTAATCAATCGAACAAGAAATAGTAAGCATAGAACATATAAGATAAAGCAGTAAGGCGTCCTAGACGCTCTATCAAAATATTCTGCAATCTAGCTATACAGAATGAGGAGCTAGTTGAGTAACAAAAAGTATATAACCGTATGTCAGCTGAAGTCTTAATATATACAATCATGTAAAGGAACTGAAGTCTAGACTTTCCGACTAACAAGTATCGGTGGCTAAACATCCAAAATATAAGGAATGTACAATACGAATGGTGAAGAAGAAATCAACTATATTACCTGTATATCATGGGTAATAAGTTCACCCAAAATGCGTGCATGAAATCTCAACAACTTTTTTATGCTTCTAATTCAAAGTATTTTGAATTCATCTGAAAGAATTCAAAAACTTTGAAGGGGGTCTTGTAGAAGCATAAAAAGTGCACATTTTAAAGATGGCGTAGTTTCCTACAAATAAACTTAGTAGGAAAAAATAACGCACTTTCACTCTGTTTCAAATGATGGCGCACGTTTAAGCTGTTTTCATCAACAAAGATAGAACAAATCGCATGTTTGCTTTCCCCCATAACATTAAATGCAACGATTCTGACAACGGAATAATAGTCGAGTAGTCAGAAGTCATCATTACAGCTGAGCTATAGTCCGCCGACCCAGGTTGTCCTTTAACGACCCAATCGTTGAGCCAATTTCTTTAAAAGTTTGTCGTTGCGCCAACTTCATCAAAAGTGCACCGCTGAGTCAATTTCTTCAAAACTGTACCATTGTGCCAACTTCTTCAAAAGTGCGCCATCATGGCTACTTCTTTAAAAGTACGCTATCACGGCTATTTCAACAGAAGTGTGCCATCATGGCCAACTTCTTCAAAAGTGTGCCACTGTGCCAACTTCTTCAAAAGTGCGTCATCATGGCCAACTTCTTTAAAAGAGCGCTTGTATAACCAATCTTTCCAAAAGTGCGTCTATCTCCAGACCACTTCTAAAGTTTGCCTACGATCTTAACTGACAAAGCGAAGTTATGATTACGTGTCTTACATGCTATACTTCTCATAAAATTTGTACAAAGAACTGTACTCCATGACCTATGCTTTCCTCGTATAGGAAGCTACGTGTCAAACAGGCAGCAAGTTGTGCTCGCACTTATTAAGAATGTGGTGTGTTAGTCCACCTAAAGTGCACGCACAATGGTAAAAGAGTGCAGACTGTCCAAAGTGCATGCATACTCTCATAACCGCTCCTAAATTCTATAAATACAGGATTGGTACATCCATTAGAAAAGGGCGCATAGGCAGAAAAAGGCTAGAATTTTTTAAGTCTTTGAAATTCAAAAACAGAAGGAGAGAAATAGAAGCTTGCTGTGTCGTTGTTGCCAAAGCTTTCTTATTGCTCAACTCTGCAAGTTATTCACAGCATCCTTGCATTTCTTCTTCATCGTGTGGTCCAAGGAATAAAGTGCTCGCCCGCAGATCAGATCTCTACAGCTATACTTCCCTAAAATTAATTGTACTTAGATTCCTGTTTTAGATCTCATGTACTCTTCTTTCTTCTTTAAAAGTTTGTAATAAAAAAGTTTCATTTAAACTTTTCTTTGTAAATAAGAGGGTTACCAAAGCTTCCCCTCAGATCAACGAGAACCTAACAACCGTAAAATACAGATGCACCATTATAGCTCACGAGCCAAGAACATCCTCCAGAGGAAAGCTTATAACTTGAAGAGCAATTAAGGCCTCAATTATGGCAAAGGATGATGTTTACCATTACGTCATCATGCCCCCTGCAGGCATGTCGGAAACATACTATCAATGGATCGGCTATGGTATAGGATACCTTACACCTCCAACAACTCCCATATATTCAGAAGTAAAAACTGAGATGCACTCTCATTCGTCAGAGTCTTCTACCTGGGACTCCGATATAAGCATCAGAGAAGTTTTCAAGCAAGCCTTGTCTATCCACATGACATCAGTAGACCAGGTCGAAGATGATAATCAATCGCTCGAGTTCTTCGAGGTGGAGCC
Source organism: Iris macrosiphon (assembly GCA_036927795.1). Classification (NCBI taxonomy): domain Eukaryota; kingdom Viridiplantae; phylum Streptophyta; class Magnoliopsida; order Asparagales; family Iridaceae; genus Iris; species Iris macrosiphon. The sequence continues at coordinate 40,224,254 of JAYESA010000018.1, read as the reverse complement.
ACGGGCTCAACGATTAGAGTCTTAGTGGGAGTTACGTTTTGAGCAACGAGAACCTCTTACTGAGGATGAAGTGGTGCAAGTTGATCTAGGCAACGAATCCTCTCCAAAATATATCTTTATCAATAAAAGTCTTTCCGGAGAATATCGTGAATCTCTTATTCAGCTTATAAGGAAATACATCGATGTCTTCGTAGGGAGCTACAAGGATATGTCTGGGATGGATCCGCAGATCATAATACACAAGCTCAACATCCTGCCGAGTGTTAAGCTAGTAAAGCAACAACAAGGGAAATTCCGTCCAGACGTTATGGATGCAATCAGGGCTGAAGTGAATAAAATGATAGCAAGTGGCTTTATTCACTAAGAACAACATCCATAATGGTAGCCAATATCGTTCATGTCATAAAAAAGAATAACAAGATCCTAGTCTAAATAGTCTTTCATGATTTAAATGTTGCATGCTCAAAGGACGAGTTCCCTCTCCCGAACATAGACGTGATGATCGAAAATACTTGTGGCTTCGGACGAATGTCCTTTATGGATGGGTTCTCAAGATACAACCAAATTAAAATATTTCAGGATGATGAGAAGCAAACATCATTTTGAACACTCTTGGGGGTATATTGTGACACAGTGTTACCCTTCGGTCTGAAAAATACAAGTATAACATAGCAGCAAGCTATGAGTACTATTTTTTGCGAGCATCTGTACAGAGCAGAAATATTATGTTGATAAAATCATTGTCAAGAGATATTTTCTGGATGATCATCTCCATGATCTGAAGAGAGTGTTCGAACTGATGTGAGCACATCAACTCAAGATGAATCCGACCAAGTCTTTCTTGGGAGTCTCCAGCAGCAAGTTCTTGGATTTTATTATAACTTTGGAGGGTATTCACGTAGACCCCGAGATGATAAAAGCTATTCTTGAGAAGCACCCTCTGAAGAATCTCAGAGAGCTTTGTGGCCTTCAAGGAAGATTAGCGTATATCAGGAGGCGGTGTCATCAATTCACCTAGCTTATGAAAAAGGGAATCTTCTTTATCTGGACCAAAGAATATCAACGAGAATTCAAAGTTATCAAGAAGTATCTCAAGAACCCTCTAGTGTTGGTGATCCCAGTCATGGAAAAACCCTTCTTACTCTACGTCAGTACAATAAATTATTCTTTTGGCACTCTGTTAGCTCAAAAGAGTGATGCAGGCATGAACATACTACCTACTATCTCATTAAGATGAGGGTTGGTGTCGAGAACAAATATAACCCCATCGAGAAGGAATGCCTCGTTTTGATCTTCGCCATCTAGAAGATGCGCTATTATGTGACCAGGCAGACAATTTATGTCATTTCCCGGAGTAATCCCTTCTGAGTGCTAATGACTAAGCCAGGGGCACTAAACTCTCGCCTAGCCACGTAGGCAATATTGCTTTCGCCATACGATATGGTCTTTGTCCCTCAAAAATGCAGTCAAAGGTTATGCACTAGCTGACTTCTTGGCAGCACACTTGGTGCCATAAACGTCAAAGTTTTATGACGATATTCCAGAAAAAGTGCTAGAATCTAACACGGTGATGGAAGATTCTATTTGGCGAATGTCTTTGATGGTGCTTTGAGAACATGATGCAATGCCAATATTGTTGCATGAGTGGGAGTAGTGCTTGTCTCTCCCGATAATCTGGTCCTCCATCATGCATATTCCCTCATGGAACCATGCTCCAACAACGTAGCAGAGTATAATGCCCTCATCATGGGTCTTAAGTTGGCTAAACAGCTTGGGGTAGATCATTTAGAGGCTTACGGTGATTTTAAGTTAATAGTCAACTAGATCCGATGAGAGTATGCAGTCCGACATGAGGATATAATCCCTTATTATCAAACAACGATTGACATAATCTCCACCTTCTCCGGATTATTCGTAAAACATGTGCCCTGGTTATAGAACGTCGAAGCCGACGCTCTTACCGATCTCGCAGCTTCCTTGGCTTTTTCTACCAGAACCCAATATTTGATCACAGTGACTGGTCAAGAATTTATTTGTGTCAAGAATAACCTACGCAATTGTCAAAGCTACATCACTGGAAAAAATATTGACATCAAAGACTGACGATTTTTCTCAATAGACTAAACTGTCTATAGAATTCTACCCAATAACCCGAAGGAGGCTACTTCTGTCAAGAGATGCTCCCTCAGGTTTTACTATGATACAGCTATGAAAATGTTATACCACCATTCATATGACGGACTCCTGCTACGATGTCTATCAGATGTAAAAGTCAAGCAAAAACTCTGTGAAGCTCACGATGGTACGTGTGGTGCATATCAAGTCGGTCCTAAGTTATAAGATCACCTCCGACGCATAGGCCATTACTGGCCCACTATGGTATCAGATGTCTTAGAGTATGCCCTAAAATAAAAAAATGTGTCAAATCTATGTTGATTTTATCCATCAACCTTCAAAATTCCTATACCCGACAGACACATCGTGGCCATTTGAAGCGTGGGGTATGTATATCATTGGTCCAGTCAGCCCACCTTCGACAAGGGGATATCGGTTCATCTTTGCTATAACCAACTACTTCTCTAAATGGATGGAAGCTATACCGCTCATCGAAATTAAGACATCAAACATGATCAGCTTCATTAAGCATCACTTCATTTATCGCTTTGGGATTCCATATAGGATCATCTATGTTATTGGTCCACAGTTCACAAGCCACACATTTTTTAAGTTCTGTGATAAAAATCGAATCAAGAATGTAGCTTTGACATCATATAATCCAGCAGCGAATGGATTAGCCGAAGCATTCAATAAAATAATCATCAAGCTACTCAAGAAGTTTATTTTGTCCAACAAATACGATTGGGACAAGAAATTTAGTGAATATCTTTGGGCCTACCCCACAATGGTCAGTACCCCAACCAGTTGTACGCTATTTTTTTGGTATACGGGAGCGAAGCAGTTCTTTCCTTGGAAATCCAAGTCCCCTCTATTCGGATAGCACTTGCCAACCAATAAACAATGAAATACAACTATTATCGTTGGTTGCAGAAATTAGAGGCATTAGATGAGAAGCATCTCCTAGCATAATAACATATTGAGCTATATCAAGTACGTATTTCCAAAGCCTTCAACGAAAGGGTAAAAAAAAGGGTATTTTAAGTTGGTGACCTAGTCTTAGTGGTGAGGAGACTCATGGTCCTGACACACAAGACGACAAGAAAATTCTAAGCCAAGTGGGAAAGCCCCTTCGTCATAGAGTCAGTGTACTCTAATGGTGCCTATAGACTGGCAAAACATAACAGAAATTTGTTGATGATGTCGATCAATGACAAATTTCTTAAGAAATACTATGCCTGAGCTAGACTTCAATTTCTTGTCCCAATGGAACAATATAAATATACAACAAGACATATTATAAAATCTATCATCCGTATTCAAGAGTCGTGGATACATTGTAGGTGATAGATCCACTTGTCCAATATGAATTAGAATTTTCTAAATTCCCCAACACTATTGGTTCCAGTAAGTCTTCCAAGAGAGTCAGTAAAACTCTTTATCATCTCGAACTATTATTTATACCCATGAGTCTTGAGTACACAATAGATAATAGATCATCAAAAATATCTCCTCGGTGGAACAATCCTTAGATCCCACGAAACGGCCTCGCAGAGATCACAAAATGCAATCCCTTCAAAACAAAGCAAGCACCTTCCTGCGAGCCCATTCACTCTAAGGATATCATATTACTAATCCCAAGCAGGATTATAATGCTCCTAAAGTAGATGGTTTATGTTCACATTACCTCTGAACTATTCTTCTGTCCATCTATTCCCTGTGAGGTGAATTGGCTAACGGAGAAAACAATAACATCCAAATTACCTCCGTATTATTTTCCCTTAAAAAGTTCATTCCTCACGGAAGTCTATTTTTGCCAGGTCGACTTCACCTTTGAGCAGACATAGATTGGGGCACCCGAGTTAGAGTTTACAATGGCCACATTACCTCTGAGCAAACATCTGCCTAACTTCCTACTGTTATATCCATATTACCTCTAATAGTACTAGTCCCCCAACAGAATGCTGAGAAAGCGGGGTCCTCACCTTCAACTTCTTTTCGCACATTAGGATGCGTCGTGTCAACGACAACCAGCTCAGCAACGGCCTCAACTTTCTTGCCCTTACCCTTGGCTACAGCGGATGAGGAAGCTTTGGGAGACATCCTTTCTAGGGAGAGAAAAGAGAAAGTTAAAAATTTCTAGTATGCTCAAAGAAATTTTGATGAGTACAAAGAAACTCTCTTCTCAGACCCACCCCTATTTATAGGCGAAGAAACGTAGATGCGGTAGACAGAGGTGACTCCTCGATTATCGCAATTTGATGAAAGTGGCTGAAGCAATGCGATGATTAAGGAACCAAAAAGAAACGTCTTGAATCCAGCAAACATGCACTTCGGGATCCTGTGTGATCAGAAATCAAGGAGAATTTGACAACATGGCTGCTATATGATGCGACAAATAAACATGCGGCAAATGCAGCATGCAGTCAACTAGTAATACAATAGACACATCATGCGACTAAAACAACTTTTCGTCCATGCTTCTTTTTTAAAGTATTACAAAACTTGTTCAAATTTTAAAAACTTTGAAGGGGGACTTGTAGAAGCATAAAAAAAATTGGTCCATGCGACAAAGGATAGTGGGCATCCAATACGATAGAAGGTTACTAGCATAAATTATGCTGCAAAGAGTAAGCTCTAAAGAGCATGCGGCTGACACCTCAGCCGCACCTATACTAACAAGAACATTTATTGCTCAGAGAAAAGTTATCCTCAAAAGTCAAAGTTACGTCAGCAGTAACATAATTACTCTGATAGTTGCAGCATAGCGCTTCGAAGTATGTGTGTAGGTGGCGATTGCATGTCAAAACGACAATACTTTCGTCATCTCCATAAAGGATTTCATGCAATAGTGTTCCCATGTGACAGCATCTCTCTAGAACGGTCTTGCGACCATCCCCCTTTAGTGAAGCTCGTACGGCAGAAGGGTCATGAAGGCAAGAACCCTCAGCACAATAATAACTATACAGCAGAGGAGTCCCAATATGCCCATGCGACAATATTCTCATGCGATATAATTCCTACGAGGCAGAAATGTCATGCATTTCTAGCCGCATCTTTTTACGACGACAGCTGACGACGACCTTTACCTACATGGGCACGTTGTTCCTCCAAAAGCATACTCGTCTCTTTATGATGTTAGCTATATCTAAACGTGACTATAGGTGCATGACATATGTCAAGCATACTGTGTTATGAGTGCATTTTCATATGGGCAGTTACCATAAAAATTATATGCGCCAAACCAAGTAGTGATACGACAAATACTAAAAATAGTAATTTTTCAGGATATGCGCGCGCAGGTACATTACAATGCGAATGGCTATAAATAGCAGGGATCCGTACGTCCTAGGACACAGAATTTAGTCACGAGAGCCTAATTGTTGTCCTTCTCGCTAGTGAGCCAGAGACTTTACAATTTTCTTTCGTTAGTCGATCCCCAACGGAGTAAAGGATTTAGCTACACAACTCGATCTTCATCGTCACACTTTTCAGATTTTTTTTTTGTACTTAGAATTCCCAGTGTTAAGATTCTTTTGTACTTCTGTGTTGTAATTCACTAAATCCAAAAGTTAGCAAGACTTTCAATTTCGTGATGACAATAATGCCTGGTGGCAATTTTTGGTTCTGCGGAACCGGTGAGTGACATATAATACGAAAAACAAATATTATGTCGTTACTAATTAATCTAGCATATACTATCCAATAATAATTTAGAGATTCACAAGTATATATATTTTTTTAGGAATAGTTCGTTTTAGCTGAATAACTAAAATTATATCCAACTGTTACATCACTAATAAAATTTCTAAATTCAGAATGAGAATCAAATATTTTTTCAACAAATAATTCGGGAGTGCTATCATCAATATCATCTAAATAATAATATAAATATATAATTAAATTATTATTATTACTATTATCATTAATGTTTTTTCAATTTGGTTTGAAGAGCTAGGACCAATATTAAAATTTTGGTTATTAGAAAAAGTTGACCACTATTTATGTCAATATTTGGTAATGATGGATTAATACAAATCTTTATAAAAGATGAACCTAAATTACTTTGAATAACAAAATCCCATGCTTCCTCACAACCTATTAATAGAAAAGTATATGAAAATGTCCACTTTATTATAAATTCATATTTGATAGAAAAATGTTCGCTAATAATTGTGAGGCTCACCTCACCGTATCGATATTCGTATATGGAAACGTATATATTCATCTTATGTTGTATTTTCTCTGATTTTGTGATTTTGATATCTTAATTAAGGATTATGAATTTTCACAAGATGAGTCATTGATTATTGATATCTTGCCATAATATCATTTCTGAATTTATGTATTAATGGTTTTACTGGTATTGGAGATTGTTTAGTTTCATGTGTATCGAGGATCGTGATCGGTATTATGTGATACTTCCATTTTTGAGTAAATCACCTAATAATTTTTGTAACTTAATATTTCTTGTATTTATGACAACCCAATTTATCACCAGACTAGAAAAAACTTATAGAATATCCATTGGCATTGTCATAAAACCATACTATGACCCATACGTAGAACGAAATCCTTGATTTTCCCGAAAAGGAAACTTGGTAGTAAAGACTTCAGGTCGCGAAAGACTCAACCCATGGATAAAATCAAGTTATTTTATTTTCAATGGACACTTGGTTTTGTTTGGGTGGTTGAGATTGCTTAATGGTGCATGGATCCATGACATGGCATGATCTTGTGGCTAAGGATCACTCATCACATCCGTATAAACCCATTTCTTTCTCTCTTATTCTATTTTTCCTCTTCTTCTTCTCTTTTTTTTTATTCCCTTCTCCATTTCTTGAGCTTGGTCTAAGACCTAAGGGTATGATTTCTGAATCCCCTTAGTGGTGGAGTAGAAGTATAGGCTTGGAGCTTGACCTAAACAAGTACATCTTGCCATCTCTTGAACAAATTGGAGTTTTCCTTGTATTTTGATTTTTTTTTCCATAGATGTTATTAGTTTATTATGTTCAAAGAATAACTATAGACTTGTTTCCTTCTTGTAGTTGTGATTTGTGTGGATTTGGGTCAGTTTTGGCTTAGTTTCTATTTCTAGGTTATATCGTATGATACTACATGATGATCTTGGTATGGGGTTGCATTACTCATATTTTTTATGTAAAAAAACCTAGTCATACATGCTTATACTTAGAATTAATTCTTGTTGGATTTGAATTTGGTGGAATCAGGACTTCTTTTCGGCCACGAAAACCACATGGGGGTTATTCTACAATCCAATATTTAAGACTAGGTCAAACAATCTTATTGTCTCAATCACAAAAAAAATAACCAAAGAGTACGATATATGATCATCAGGCTATAACAGTAAAGCATCCCATATTGTAAATATATAAATAATCATGAATCTAGTAATACAAAATGGAAAACTAGAAAGAGTGTACAATAATACATTATTGGCTCTAGCTATAGTCTAGACTATATACAAATCAGGAGGCCCTCAAAAAGAAAGTCAAGGTCCAAAACATAAGCTAAACACGTGCTTAGTGGCTAAACTCTGCAAAAAAAAATGATATTCATTGGGTGAAAGGAATGAAAATTCACTCAGGTGCTCGGCTAGTGGTCCTCTTGATTCTCACCATCAAGCGGAAGGTACGGTAGATCCTTTGACTCCGCTACAAGGTCTGGCCATTCAAAACAAGTGGGGTCAGCCCTAGATAGCAAGTACCACAAAAGAAGCCATATGGTTGAACTAAATCTAGCATGCAAGTATAATATAGAAAAATAATAAACATGTAGCAATAAGAAAGTAAACAAGTGGCAATAATATATAAAGTAAACTAGTAAAGAAGAGGAACATGAACTAGAGCAGTAAAGTAATCAACCAATTATGGCCAATTATGAACCATGACTTGTTATTATTAATTAGATAGGGTTATCACAAATCCTGATTACTAGCATATGCATTCGAGGTCCAATGGTAACACACATAATAGTATGTCTAAGCTATCCAATCTATACAATAATTGTGATCAGTACAGTATTACAATACTTAATATCGTGCAGGAAATGTATCCCTTACGACTGAGAGCTCCAAATCTAAAAAAGTGGATGGGATAACGAGATTCCATGCAATCTAAAAATCTTCCCTCCCAATGAATATATGTGATCAATTTAGTCATTAATCTTGAATATTTCGTTATGATTCTTGATCATGGGCATATGGAGATCCATCCTAGACATGAGATTTTCTTCGAAAAATGCAACACGAGACAATAATTTAGTAATCAAAATCAATGACACAATATGCTAGCAAACCATGTTGCTATAATCAGTACAAGTGTGCATTATGACGAGCCACAACAAAAATAAATATAGGAACAATACAGATTAGGACAGGTCGGGATAATACAATACGTTACAGGATAGTACATGAAAATGTGATATGGTGCTCCAGTATGTGATAGAAAATTAATGTGTAATAGGGTACCCTCATGCACCGAGTATAGGTTCTGTCGTAGTCAATTAATGCAATCATTAATTATAAGAAATCATATTAGAGCTATAGGCATTCAAGTATGAAGTGAAAATAAAAAAATAAAAAAATAATTATAAATCTAAAACTGGGTAGCAAAACGGTATACCGGCCTCGCTATACTGGTGGTATACCGATAATGAAAATAATAAGTTTGGAATACAAGTTTCAGTAAAACTAGTATACGATAGTATACTGCGATATATCGACGGTATACCTTCTATATAAACAACAAGTTTGGACCACTAAAAATGGTATTAGGCAGTATACTGATGGTATACCATCAACACTGAACCAGCATAAAATCAATCATAAATCAGATTTTACAATCGTGACTGTATCTCGGGATATTGATGTACTCTAATATATATGTAGTTGGCCTAGTTTTGTCCCCGTTCTCTTGTATTTTGGTTCAAGAGCATAACAATATTTTATTGGTGGCCTATGCAGATCTAATTTTTTAGATGTTTGGGGTTATTTGGATTTTAGTTGTCCCAATCCCTATAATGTTCCTTCCTGATACCTTTTAGCATTATTTTGTATCCCTGAATCCTTTGGCCTGATATTTGATTTCCTTATTATTCTATCTGATTTCCTTATTATTCTATCCTATCCACCTAATTGATCTCATATCTATTTCTTTCAGGGACATTATTCTTAGTCCTTTCGACCAGTTAGTCAGGGCTCAGCCGATGGAAGGACAACTTTAAGTAGGCCAGCAGAATCCTGAGGAACAACCTTACATTTTAAGGGCAGAGTCGAGAATAGATACTAGTACAGAGCCTCATGTTCAGCCCGAAAGTCTAGAATGCTAGTACAACCATCAAAGGCGGATACTCAATCTCTTATGGATATTATTAAAGGATTATTGGTGACTCAGCAATACCAGAGTAATGCTCTTACCCAGTTAGTTCAGACAACCCTAGAGCGAGGTGACTATCATGGATATAATTCAGTGAGAAGGTTCAGGCATCTCTAACTCCCGTATGTCACGCCTTGATCTCCCGTGGAATCGGCCATCCATGCTAGGCGTGAATCACCTCGCCAGCGCTCTCGTAGGACGATCGCTCCCATCTGGACGTGATACCGCACGAGTACAAGTTTTGCCCATGCAAGGCTATAATCCGAACATGTGAAGAAATAGCTAAGCACAAAGTTGCACAAATATTTTGAATGCAGTGGAATAAGAACCGAACAGGCACTTGGTAACAAGTTCACAGAATAGTCATAGCGAAAGCATTGAATGAACGCAACTATGAAACAATAACAAGCTCTTTATTGATAATCAAGAATTATTACAAGCGGCGCTAGGCCGAGATTATAGGTCGCTCAAGCTCTCTCTCCCTCTCTAAACAATAAAGGCGTGCCAAGCAGCTTACAACTTGGGATGATACATAGGCGATATTTCAACATTATGTCTTATATATGTACTTCAGCTCCGGACGTAATACTCCAAGGCTCCAAAGCAAACTCTATGCCTTAGCACGCATGAGGGGACACTCTGTACCGAACGAGTCTCCCGCACCCTATAAGAAATCTGAGTCTCCCGCACCCTATAAGAAATCTGGTGGATTATCAGTACATGAATGCACTGGTGGGGAGGCTTTTCGCCCGCTCGACAAATCCAAATACATTATTTAGGTTTCGTGCACCATCTGTTATCTTTCTAGTCTTGCCTTAGGATCAATTTTATGGCATAAAATACAAAGCCTAACTCATGTGGCAGTACCTCGTGCGATATAGGAGTAATACGGCGAGACTTACCAACTTATAATTCTTTTTTCCCTGTCTAATGACACCAAGTTATCCAAACATGAATAAATACATATATTGAAATCCAAGAAATTGCATAGCGAACAAATATATACTATGTGTGTGTTTCTAAATCAGGTACACGAGTTTGTGTTCCAGGCTGTGGCATGAATGTATGAGACTAGCATTCAAACAAGCCAAGCAGGTACTAGTTATCACATGAAGTAGGCAAGCATCGAAACCATAGAAACATAAACCGCCACGCTAGCATGAGTCTAACAGGGTTAGTGCAAGGATTGAAATCATACATGGACATATCGAGAGACATAATACATAAGGCGAACAGTGTAAACAAGTAAAGTAGTGCACTACGAAGAGTATATAATAATCTACTCTAGGCATAACGAGGTCTACTTGCACAAAGCTAAGGTAGCATGCGAGGGTCCATATTATAAGCCAAATTTTATTTTCAGGTTATAACACAAGCAATACAAGATAGGATTATTCTCTTAGCTAGGTGCATTATATTCTTTATTAGCATGCAAGAATAATTCACCTAGCGACTAGCATGTATCGTCCATATTTTTAAGTGTGTTGGCTAAGCAAAGACAAGTTTATCGTAGCCACCCACCTTAGTGATGATTCGTCTCGGTAGAGCGATACTCTGAGAGAACCTTTGGAAGTCTAAGTCTGAACTCCTGAAGGGCCAAATCTGAAATCTTTTGCCTCAAACAAGTCTTCTCGCTGAGCAAAGCGGGTTGGGTCGTTGCACTTGCGTCGTTTGAATCGGTTGTCAGCTTGAGCAAAATAGGTCATTGCATCATACTTCTTTGGTATAGAGGATACAATTGCATATGATGCTTGGCTCTAGGATACTAAGGTCATCCTCGAGGCAGCATGAATTCCAGGGAAAAAGTATTAGTGGTCAGGCTGTAGTTACTAGATTTAGCCTGAGATTGGTGCAGCTCAGGCGGCTTCTCTTACAGTCCTGATTCCATGAACAATTTTTAGTAAGAGATTCTAGACCAGATATTTTGATATGGTATAATATTAGATATTCAACAGAGGTTTAACAACCTCAAGCTGCAGGGGAGAGCCGTAGATGGTTATGCAATAGACTTTTGTTGACTCAACCGGTTTGCTCCTACCTTGGTGACTACCGAGTTAGATCGAGTTAGGAGATTCTAGTAGGGGCTTCATCTGTAGATCATCCTAGCGATCGAACATCAAGAGTTTCAGACTTGTGATGCCGTAATGACCTCTCAAAGGATCGTGGAGAGGACTGGGGACCAGAAACAATCTCACCATATCATGAGAGGCTCTTCCTCCAAGTTATCAGCACTAGTACCAGAACCAAAAATGCGAGCATTAGATATAGGCTCTCCAAAGAGAGCAGTACCGGCATTATTTTTTTAACACTCGTCTCAAACGTGACCTCAACAACAGAGGCCATCTTCAACTGTAGGATGTTCCTATTATAGAAAGACAAGGTATGTTCTTTATGAGTTCCATAAGGCACATAGTTTGTGTCTTGTGTGTGGAGATTTAGACCAAATAGTAGGATCTTGCCCACGTAAGACTTTATCTTGACCATCAATAATTCATCTAGCAACTTCGTCTACTCCGGCAAGTCCGTAGTTGAGAGCCCCTATACTAATACAACAGTATCATGCCTCGATGCCTTTACTAACTCAGTCCCAGATATTCCAGCAATATAGGTCATTGAAGTATACGTGCTTAGGCATAATTTCAGGCTTGGCAGATAGGCCAACAACAGAGGGAACCAACCCGGAGGGCAAGATCAGGTTTTTACACTTATCTTAAAGGAGGATTTGGCATCAGAAGAGGTGGTAATCAATATCATTTGTATTCATATTTAGTTTTATTTGCTTCTGCTACTACCCATTCATTCATATCTATATGATTTGTGACACAAGTTAGATTAGAGATCGAGTCATTACCTATAAGGCTAAATATACTTACTGGTAACTGTCTCATGGGAATAGATACCTTGTGTCGAGTCATAGTGTATGGGACGGAATCCTGTGTAGAGTTTTTTATAGGAGACTATGATGTTGTCCTAAGTATAGATTGGTCGAGTGCTCAACACGCGATGATATATTGTTATGCTGGTAAGGTTATCTTTCATATTCCTAATAAGAATGAGTTTTCATTCTCTAGAGGAGAGGTGGAGTCTTTGTCAGTTATCTTGAGGATGGCGATAGTCAAGGAGGTTCAGTTACCCAAGATTATTAGTGAGTTTTCTAATACTTTCTTGAGGAGCTTCTAGGAATGCTGCCATTTTGAGAGGTAGAGTTCTATATTGATTTACTTTTAGGGGTAGCTCAAGTGTTAAAGAGGGGATATGACCATCAGGGTTGGTGGAGTTGTATCAGATAATTAAGAATTTGAGGACAAAGGGATTCATTCATCTTAGTGGATCGCCTTAGGGCCCCTGATGCTTCTTATAAAGAAAAGGATGGCACATCGCTTTTATGTGTTGATTATAGTCGGCTAAATACGGTAATCACTAAGAACAAGTATTCCTTGCCAATGATAGATAGCTTGTTCGATCATCTTAGTGGGATATATGTGTTTTTTAAGATTGATATGCAGTCTGGGTATCATCTGTCATGCCCCGACTCCTCATAATCGATAATCGTCTCCCGGATGTAATGTCGTATAAGTCTAGATTGCACTTGTATAATGTAAAAATATAAAACATAATGGTTATCTCGAAGCAACCATGTTACAGCGAAAGAAAAATAAAGTCGCAAAGGAAACCCAATAGAGTACACGAAACGAAGCACTTTATTGATTAATTACAGCGGTTACAAAAGCTCTTAATATCTCCAAATGAATAAGATGCCAATTTGGCTTAAAACACTCATGATCTCTCTTGATCACAAATGATCTCGCTATTTCATACATCATGCCTTCTTATATTCAAGCACGCATCATCAGCCGAACATCTTCATGTTGCCAATCTGAGCTTCCAACGCCTTGGTATGATCGAGTGAATCTTCTTACTTAGGGGGGTTAGGTATCAGTACATATATTGTACTAGTGAGTGAGATAGCCCACTCGTCTAAACCAATACTAGGTAATCATGTGAACCATACATATTATATTATGATCTTTCTATTTAGAACTAGATGAATTTTAATTCATGTTTATGGCATATATCGAAAGCAGAAAAGCATATATGCATGGTAAACATTATAGTCAGTAAGCATGTATGCATGTTATATTTGATCACGTAAGTAAAATAGAGATATGAGCTAAGTCTCATCATTGGACCATGACTTCTACAAGTACCAATGCACTAACTCTTGCATTAATGCAAGGTGAATACTCAATGCCATTCATAAGACATTCATTAGCATGCCGAAACTTATCTATATGAAGGTCATTGGTTATATCGACACCATGAAGGACTAATTCATGGCATTGTGCTCAGCCCTTTCAGTCCTAGTTGCGAGCTATTGGAGGTCCACAATCCTCGTGCCGAAGCACATTCATATATAATGTGATGCACCATCCTAGCTCTGGCTAGCAAGCCCGACTAGAAGTCTCACTATACCGTGCTCTGAATCACTACTATTTTCTCCTAGGTTGAACGGTCCTGATGCCCCAGAGCATTCATTCGAGGAAAGCCAAAACCCTGTGCACAAGTTGTCTATGACCATGCTACACATGACTAGCTAACCATAAAAAACAAGCATGGTACCAAAAATATAAGTAAAGATGTAGCACCTACTCGCCACATTCTACCATTCTTGTGGTATTATTTCTCATCCGTGTAGTATTCTTGCTTGGCAACCCGTAGGCCCTAACATGCCAAGGCACCATGCCATATTTGATAGTTCTGTGGACACCATACTCTTCCGATACAATATTCAGCGGGCACCATACCCCTTCTGACACAGTTGCATAATTTTGAATCACAATTGCTTGCTTCGCTAACGAAATATACTACTTGATACTTATTCATTGATGCATGCTTCTACCTTATATATACCGACAGTTCCAGGACATTGTGCCACAACAGCTCACTTCGCTGATGAAGCATTGCTCCTCGACTCTTGTGCACGGATGCATGCTCCGAGATAACTATTCAATGTTCTATTCTTAGTGTTCAATATATGTTACAACTTTTGTTATCCAAATCATGCACGTTGAATCTAGGACATTACTAGCACAAAAATAGTATATTTTATTAAGGCATGAAGAAGTAGAGGATAAGGGCCATGGCCTACCCACCTATACTGATATGTCTATCTTTCTGTTGAGCCGATGCAGCTTATTACACCGACTATGCGATCTGATGTGATTCACGATCTCTTGCATATTCTGAACTAACCTATTGATTCCATCCACGAGGCCGACACCATACTTCTGTCTGCAATAGGATAATATATTAACCTCAGAGAATTTTACGTAAAGCTGCACATGAAACCAAACCAAAATCAGTCATTCTTTAAGTCAACTCACCTTCGTAATGCACCATGCAGTATGGGGTATTACATCATCAAATCAGTGTTAGAGAATATGATATACCCAAGACTATATTTAGATCTAGATATGGCCATTGGGTATTTCTAGTGATGCCTTTTAACCAATGTGCCAACTGTATTTATGGATCTTATGAACCATATTTTTATGACTCACTTAGACTAGTTTATGATAGTGTTCATCAATAATATCCTGGTCTATAGTCAGACTGAGGTCGAGCACGTGCAGCATCTTCGTATAGATCTTCAGATTCTTTGGGAGCATCAGTTATACGCAAAATTCAACAAGTAAATTTTTTTGCTAGATCATATACCCTTCTTGGGACATATCATTGTTATATGTGGTTTAGAGGTAGACCCTAAGAAGGTAGAGGCTATCGAGAGTTGGCCAATGCCTAGTACGGTTGGAGATGTACTCAATTTTCTTGGATTGGCATAGTACTACAGGCAACTTTACTAGGATCTCTGTACCATTGATATGGTTGACGTATAAGGACATGCAATTTGAGTAGTCAGATGCTTATTTGGCTTCCTTCGAGAAGCTCAAGAGGAGTTTGATCTCGGCTCCTATTCTGACGTGTCAGGTGGGATCATGTGGGTTCACCATTTATTATGATGCATCGGGTAAGGGATTGGGATATGTCTTTATGTAGCATGATATAGTAGTAGCTTATGCATCTCGAGAGCTCCGAGACCTTAAGAGAAACTATCTAACGCACGATCTGGAGTTAGCTGCAGTTGTGTTTGCACTTAAGCTCTAGAGCCATGATCTATATGGAGATCGAGTAGAGATTTTTATGATCATAAGAGCCTGAGATATATGTTCACACAGAGGGATCTCAATATATGACAAAGGAGATGGATGGAGTTACTGAAAGACTTTGATCTTGACCTTAAGTATCATCCAGGGAAGGCTAACTTCATTGCAGACACATTGAGCAGGAGAGCATGATCCTACTTCTTGATGGAGCAACATAAGATCTTAGAGAATCTTCAGAAGATGGACATAGCGGTGGTGCTACCATGTGATACAATATTGATGGCAGGTCTACAGGTTTATTCTACCATTATTGAGAGGATCAGAGTAGCATGGCTCAGGACAGAGTGTGAGTCAGGACACAGAGCAGAGTTATCTATTCATGAGGATGAGGCTCTCTGGTTTGGGAGTCATCTTTACGTACAAAGTAGAGATATCTGATAGGAGATCATGTCAGAGACCTATAGTTCTCAGTATTCTGTTCACTCAAGAGGGATGAATATGTACCGAGATATTCGTCAGCATTTATGGTGTAATGGGATAAAGAGGAAGATAACAAAGTATGTCTCTAGGTACTTAGTGTGCCAACTGGTCAAGGCTGAGCATCAAAGACCGCTTGGGTTTCTTCAACCTTTTTTTATTCTAGAATGGAAGTAGGAGCATATTACCAAGGATTTCTTCAATCTTATATCCCCAGCTAGCAGAGATGAATTTAGGTAATAGTAGATTGACTCATGAAGGTTTTTTACTTTCTACCTTTTAGTGTAGGTCAGGCTACGGAGCAGTTGGATGAGATGTACCTGAGACAAATAGTCAGATTACATAGGGTACTAGTTAGCATCGTATCTGACTGGGACTCCAAGTTTACATTATAATTTTGGTAGAGTCTTGAACAAAGTTTGGATACAAGCTTGAGGTTCAGTTCTGCATACCATCCACAGACTGATGGCCAGTCGAATGACACGATCTAGACTCTTAAGGATATGCTTCGATCGTGCACTCTCCACTAATATGGGTCTTGGGAGGATCACTTACACTTAGTAGAGTTATCATACAATAATTTCTTCTAAGAGAGCATCCAGATGGTACCCTTTGAGGCATTGTATGGCAAGAGATACAGATCACCTTTGATATTTGATGATGTTGGCGAGAGGTAGATGCTTGGGCCCAAGATGATAGCTCAGACGGTTGAGGTAGTCAGGAAGATCAAAGATCATATCAGAGTATCTCAAGATCATCAACGTCATCGGCAGATCAATATAGGTGACCTCTTGAGTTCTTTGTCGACGACCATGTATTCCTTCAGATTTTTCCTACCCATAAAGTTATCAGATATGGGGTACGAGAAAAGCTTAGTCTGGGGTATAAAGGCCCATTCAATATTTTCGTATAAGTGAAAGATTTATCTGATTGTCTTGCTCTTTCGCTATCGCTTTGTGAGGTACATAATATGTTTCACATATCTCAGTTGTGTCGATATGTTCCGGATCCTAGCCATATCCGAGATCACTCTAAGCTGGTCGTTGATACTGACCTATCGTATGAGGAACGACCCGTTTCTATTTTGGACAAAAGGAAGAAGGTTATCAAGATGTAGACTATTCGTTTAGTCTATGTTGTTGAGACCATCACTCACCGGAATGGGCAACGTGGGAGTACAAGGATGGTATTTGAGCTTGTTACCCGTATCTATTCGACTCAGGTAGTATACTCTTTCGTGTACTCCGTGTATCATCCCTAGTTATTGTGTTAGATTTCTATATTTATTGTAGCTTTGAGTTATTTTTAGTTTTTTCAATGTATATTCTATTATAGATTTTTGGCATGTCTGAATTTTTGATTTGATTCTTGATAGCTTATTTTTTTGATTTTCTAGCTTGTTGGGTGCCTATAAATTCCCTCAAATTACTATTACTATTTTATTTATTTATTAGTTATTTATTTCTTATTTAGTTAATTAGAATTTATTCTCTTTTAATTAATAGCTTATGAACATTATTTTTATATATTCATCAATAAAATATTTCCACATAAATATTTATAATAGATAGAACTAATTTTTAAAAGTGTTTTAAATTATTTTAAGAATTTATTTATACATTTATATAATAATGGATATGGGCTTAATATATAGTTAAAAAAATCCTTTGATGTTTACTGTTCCCGGAATAGTAAATCTCAAACCTGCGGCTTTCCCCTACCCAGTTTCGTCTGAGATTTTTATTTAAAATTTTGAATTCAAATCCTTTCCTAATATATTCTCCATCAAATCCTCATTATCCCCATTAAACTTTCAAATCAAATATCCTTTAAATGAGAAAAAATTTAATTAATAATTTCTATTTTTGGAAACCCGATTCTTCAAAATCATGCGACCCCAACATCTCAAAAACCTTCACACACCATCTCTAAACTATCTAGGACCCTCCCCTCACCAAGGCGACCTGACTGAACCTCTTGCCACCGGAGCCCACCAACACGACCATTGTACTGTCAGGACCGAACTCGACCCCTTGTTCCAGGTCAGTGTTCTTCCTCCTAGCTTGTTCATTTTTTGAATTGTTTCTTTGTATGCATCTATAATATAACCATCTATCAATCCTATTAATTAGAATTTTTAAATTTTTTTAAAACTAGGTAAAAATTGATCAAAAGTTGGAGAAAAATATTTTTAAAACAGTATATAAACCAGTCCAAACTCCTATATTGAAAATCTATTTTCTTTCATAATATTTGTTATTTTAAAATTATATTTGAATAGATTTGTATCATATATGAACGGCTTCAAAATGACCTAAAATTTTTAATTTTCCCTTCTTTATTTTTCTGTTTAAATCTGGATTGAAAACAAGAGAAAATTATGTTTTCAAAAACTAAAATTCACTTATTCGGGGTCTGTCCCGATAAACTGGACAACCCCGTCATGTACTGATTGCACTAAAAGGTGTACAGTATTTATGGACCTGTGGGCTTCGAAAGAATTTAAATTGGTCCCGTGTGCGTAACGAATTTGACCCATATCCGTCAAAAATTACTGTATCGATCTTTTTTTTTAAAATTAATTACTTTGGGCATGTTTGTCGTGTCACAACAAAAATTGCACCATTGGACTCGCACCATTACACTGGTCCTGTGGCCCAAGTTTGGATCTATTCTGAGATAGTTGACCGGATCGCCGTTTAACGGGCTCTACGATCCGACTCGACGAAAATTTTGTGATCGAATCATCAAAATCCATTTTTGGAAAATACCATTAGTTCGCATCATCGTTCTGGTCTCGTTAGATATATAGTTTACTGAATTTGGAAAATTTTAATCTGGCACTTTTTTGGTGCAAAATGGCCACTTATGGACCCCATTTTGATTTGGAACTGTCATTTTTGTTCATGTGTTCAAATTGGACTTATGAGTAGTCTACTCTGACTATTTAACTTATTCTGGGATTGTTGGTGATGTTATTTTTAGCATCAAAAGATGTTCATTCAGATTTATATATATCATATATTGTATTTTCTTGGTTATTGTAATTTTGGTATCTTGATCGAGGATTATAGATTTTTGTAAGATGATTCCTTGATCATTGATATCTTGCCATGCTGTCATTTCTTGTTTCATATATTAATGGTTTTACTGGTATTGGCCCGATTTCATATGAATCGAGTATCATGCGACCGATAACGTACGATACTTCTATTTTTGAGTAAATCATCTAATGACTTATGCAACTTAATATTTTCCTGTGTTTGTGACTATCCGTGCTAAGACCTATACATAGAATAAAACCTTGATTTTCCCGAAAAGAAACTTGATATTCTGACCGCTATATCGTCGGTATACCGCAGTATACTGTCAGTATACCATCGGACTACGGATGACTCAACCCATGAAGAAAACCAAGTCATTCTATATCTAATAGACACTTGATTTTGTTTGGATGATTGATATTGCTTGATAGGGACAAGATCCATGACATGGCATGATCCTATGGCTAATGATCACTACCCCATCCATATAAACCCATTTCTTTCTCTCTAATTCGCTTTTCCCTCTTCTTCTTCTTCTTCTTCTTCTTCTTCTTCTTCTTCTTTCTTCATTTTCTTCTATATTTTTTGAGCTTAGACTTAAGCTTGGAGTATGGTCTTGAGAATTAAGGGTGTGATTTCTAAATTCTCCTTGGTGGTGGAGTATAAGTGTAGGCTTGGAGTTTGACCTCGACAAATATATCTTGCCATCTCTTGAATGTAGTTCTTGTATTTTATTTTTTTCATGGATGTTATTACTTTATTTTGTTCAAAGCATGATTCTAGACTTATTTTCTTCTTGTACTTGTAATTTGTATGGATTTGGGTCAAGGTTTTTAGCTTATTTTCCATTTCTATATCGTATTGTGTGATACAACATGATGCTCTTGGTATCAGTTGTGATATCCATGCTTTTCTTGTGAAACCTAGCCATACATGCTATAGGAGACCTATCCCTAGTATTAATTCTTGTTGGATTTGAATTTAGTGGAATAAAGACTTGTTTTTGGCCAAAAAAATTTAATTTTCAATCATTTTTATGCTAGTTCAGTGTCGATGGTATACGCCCAATACCATTTTTAGTTGTCCAGATTTGTTGTTTACATAGAAGGTATACCGTCGTTATACTGTAGTATACCATAGGCATATTGGTTTTACTGAAACTTGTATTCCTAGACTTGATGTTTGCATTACCGGCATACTGCCGGTATACCGAGGTCGATATACCGATATGATACCCAATTTTGGATTTTTAACAACTTCAAATTTGTTGTTTCATTTTTGCTTCATACTTGAATGCCTATAACCCTAATATAACTTTTTGTGATTAATGATTGCATTGATTTACTGTGACGATACCCGTGCCTGGTGCATGAGGGTAACCCTTTTACACATTGATTGACTGTCATGTGGTAGAGCACCCTATCATGTTTTCTTGTACTATCTTGTACCATATTGTATTGTTTTGACCTATCATGCTTGTATTATTCTCGTATTAATTGTCGTTGTGGCTCGTTGTAGCGCACACCTGTATTGGTTGTAGCAACGTAGTTTGCTAGCCTGTCTTGTGTCATTAATTATGATTACTAAGTTATTGTCCTGTCTTACATTTCTTTGAAGGGAATCTCATGTCTATAATGTATCCTCGGATGTCCACGAACGGGAATCCTAACGAAATATTCATGATTAATTACTAGATTGATCACATAGATTCATTGGGAGGGGAGGTTTCAGTGTAGTCTCGTTATTCCGACTACTCATTTGGATTTGGAGCTCTCCGTCGTGAGGGCCACACTTCCAACATGTCGTCGAGTGTTGCAATATTGTACTGTTCATGATTGATGTATAGCCTGCATAGCCTGGACAAACTATAGTACATATTACCATTGGACCTCAATTGCATGTGCTAGTAATCAGGATTTGTGACAATCCTATCTAGTTAATGATTAACAAGTCGTAGTTAATGATTCGTCGTGATTGGTTGATTGCTTTACTGCTCTATTTTATGTTATGAGGTGATTCATAGACCATACATATTGGAATCATATATCTTTTTTTATATTAGTGTTTTATCTTTCTAATAATGTATAGTAATTCAAAAAAGTCTTTTATATTCTAGTTATTAGCTATGATTTGATATGAACTATAGAACTCTCCTTCTTTAGTGCCAACCCGGGGATCCAATAGAGATCCCCCTTTTAAGTGACTCCAATCATATCTGAATTTGTTTTAATGACAGATTAGTTCGATTATTCTTCTTCGCCTTTAAGGCTTGTTCAGTCAATCTTATAGGTTTCATATTCTTTACTAGTTTACTTTATATATCATTACCACTTATTACTTTCTTACTGCTACATGTTTACTACTTTTCTGTATTATTCTTGTATGCATGATTTAGTTCAACCATATGACTTGCTTTGTGGTACTTGCTATCTGAGGTTGACCTCACTGGTTTTGTATGGTCATATCTTGTAGCAGAGTTAGAGGATAAACCATACCTTCTGCTTGATGGTGAACACCAAGACGCCCACCAGGCGACCATCTGTCATGACCCACTCCCAAATATTCGGATACGAGTCGGACACATCCAGCCTACGCTGTGAGACGCCGCGTAGTAAGCTGTTCTAAACCTTTAATTATCATTATAATATATTGAATCATAATAATCACATCATTTATATCGAGATAAACTAGAATAAGTCCAAAATGTCATTTTAGTTACATTCTTAAAGCAAGAGTAACTAGAGACAAATCCAGCAAAATGAATGTTAACTATTTATTACAAACCAAAACCAAATAATAAGCTATAGGGTATTCCTTAGCAGTGACATCCTCTGGGATGTGAGCTAGTATCTTAGGAGCAGATCCATAGTATGAGTTGCAAAGTAACTCCTCCTTAGTCAATTCACCTGTAATGATCCAATCAGAAAAGGAGCAAAGTACAATCCAATAATTTACGTATGTTGTAACATAGAACTATCAAATAGGGATATATGTAAAGAACTGGTAATAAAGAAAGGTACAACAAAATAGACTACAACATGCTCAAGAAAAAAGTAAATGCAACTAAAAATATGGTAAATACATGATCGGCTGATATAACGATAAAAATAAATGCAACTGATATGGTATATAGTCGATCCGATAAAATTTACAAGTGTGTCATATGAATTAAGCTATCCACTCATATTATATTATGGGCTTTGATCGCATATTTAACTATTTTTTTCCTCAATCTTATGCACAAAAGAAAATATGAATAAGTAGAGACGCAACTGTAAAAAGTAAAGGCAACTGGTGTAAAGTAAAGCGAATTGCAGAAATTAAATATAACTTATTTTGAAAAGTAAATACAACTGGTAATAAGAAGTAAATATGTCTTGAATGTTCAACATACAAAATTATAGTTCATGTTCAGTTTAGTAAAAGATATAGTGTACTTGCCTTCTCCAAAATAGGGTATAGAGCTAAGAAGAGATAATGTTCCGGGTCCTCTCACTGTGTGTAAAAGAGGGTACAACTTAGGTTCCACAATTAGATAATATCTAACTAACCAAATCTACCCTTAACCCTTATTTAAGCACTCTTAATTCTATCTTAAATCAATAACCACCAAATACTAGTTCATTTAGTACTAGTAACTGTACAATTATAAACCAAATTTGTTTCTAAAATATACAAATGTTCCAACTCCAAAAACATGATTATAAGTTTTGGAAATTAAAGTAAAAATTTATAATTTTCTCTATTTATCTTACTATTTTATGTATTACAAAATAATAAAATTAAGCTAGTCGGTATAGACTAGTTTTTAGCACATCTTTCCAATACAAACTCTTCATGAATTATTATGCATAACACCCTTAAAAAATTTAATTAAAATTCTAAAATTAACCAAAATATAATATATATAATTACTTTCTTAACATAAAAATTAGTCTTTTTAATGATAAAAATATAAACTAGTTACATTAATCTAGTGTTTACACATGCTCAACACTATTACCCTTATGAATTTCTACCAATCTTAATTCTAAAATAAATAATTTATAATCTAAAAAAATATGTAAAATTAAATATAAATTAGTAAATAGTTTATTTTAAAGTTATTTTATGAATATATTAAGAGTTACAAGTTGGTGCTCACTACAGGTAAAAACTAGGTTGGTATCGGGTTTACTAGTGTAGCATACAAAGTATATATAACAAGTTGATAAAATCTTTATAGAACATAAAAAGTATTGTTTAGGACATCTAAGGGAGTTAAAGGAAAAGGGTTTTGATCACTAACCTTTTTAAAAGAATATGTTAAAAGTGCCTCGAATCGCAGCTTCTTCGAAACAATTTCAGATTTGACTTATCCTCCTTGTAGCTCATTGTGATGCTTGTGTAGTTTGTTCTAGGGGCTGTGGTGACTATGGAAGATGATATGACGGTAGGGTAAGGAGATTTTGGTGCTGTGGTGGTGGTTTGGAGGCTATGGAGACAGTGGAGTGGTCTGAGAAGTAGTTATGTTGAATTCGGATTCAGCCTGGATACCTCTGATGGCGGGACTATTTTGAGAAACTTAGAATGAGTTTTGATGGAGGGTTTATGAAAAAAAAATATGAGGAACAGGGAGATAAATAAGCATACTAAATTTGAGATAAATATACTTACTGTGGAGGAAGATATGGCTGGATTGGTGGAAGTGTTGCTGAATTCGGATTCAGCCTGGGTAGGGCAGGATAGATAGAGGTGTGGAGGAAAATTGAGAAAGATTTTAAAGATGGTTTTTAAAGAGAAAATGTGAGGAATAGGGTTAGGAAAAAATATTCTTCAAGTAGTTTGAATGGGAGAGGTTAAGAGATGGGGGTTATGGCCATCCTAATGGGGAGAGAAGAAGTTGGGGGTTACAAACTTCTAATGGGGAGAGAAAAAGGTAGGAGGTTTTGGTCATGAGAGGGAGGTGAAGGGGTTGTGGTTACAAATGATTATAGGCTGAATTATTATTCTAAAAAATAGGTTTTAGGGTATAGTTTTTGGTGTTTTGTGAGTTTAGAGAGGGTGTTTGGTGTTCTACTTGACCACTTAGTTATGTTTTAATTTGGTTTTGAGGGTTGGCTCTAGGTTGATTCAAAATAAGCTCACAAAGTGTGAATAGTATAATGTACCATGCATGGTGCATATTAGCTCCAAGCTAGCAAGTTGCTAGGCTTGTGTGGAACCACAAATATACACAAAATAATAAAAATTAATTTGGTTGGCACTAAATAATTAAAAATATATATAAATATTAATATTAACAATCATTCAACTTCAAATATTTATATAAAAAAATTTAAGAGTTACAAAACTTTCCTCCTTGAAAAATTGTGTCCTCAAAATCTCCAAAGGTAAGGTACAACAATCATACCAGAAAAAGGTAAGGATATTCCTTCCTCATCTTATCCTCTCTCTCCCAAGTCAACTCTCTATGAGAATGATGCCTCCATGCAACTCAGACCAAGGGTATAACAGTGTTTCTCAACCTCTTCTCCCTTCGATCCAGTATCTCCACGGGCTGCTCCGAGTAGGTGAGACTAGCTCTAACCTCCAGCTTTGAATGATCCAAGACGTGACTGGAGTCTGGAATGTACCTCCTCAGCTGAGAAACATGAAAGATATTGTGGACGCCATCCAAGTTTGGTGGCAATGCAACTCTGTAAAGCCACCTCTCCAACTTTGCTAAGTATAGTGAAGGGTCCAATATATTGGGACTCAGCTTCCCCCCTCGACCAAATCTGATCGTCCCTCGAGTAGGAGATATTTTTACAAATACCTTATCGCCATCAGTGAACTCCAAGGGTCTTCGTCTGCTATCGACCCAATATTTTTGCCTGTCTTGGACAACCCTGAGTCTGTCTCTGATCATCTTGACCTTGTCTGTTGCCTCTGTGATCATCTCTGGTCCAAGCATGACTCTCTCTCCAATATTGTCCCAAGAGAGCGGTGTCCTACATTGTCGTCCATAAAGTGCCTCAAACGGTGTTATCCCATGCTAGCTTGGTAGCTGCTGTTGTATGAGAACTCTACCAAGTACAAACGATCCTTCCATGATCTGCCGAAATTTAATACGCAAGTCCGCAACATGTCCTCCAAAGACTGTATCATCCTTTCAGACTGTCCATCTGTTTGAGAATGGTATGCAGTACTGAACTTTAACTGAGTACCAAGTCCTTCCTGCAGGCTCTTCCAAAAGTCCGAAGTGAATCAGCTGTCTCTATCAGACACTATGCTTACTGAGACTCCATGAATTCGCACTATCTGTCTCATATACAGTTCCGCCAACTTCTCAGTGAAAAGTCTTACTTTGAAGGGAATAAAATAAGCTGATTTGGTCAGTCTATCGACTATGACCCAAATGGCATCCTTCCCTCCTTGGGAACGAGGAAGTCCCGAGATAAAGTCTATTGTGATGTGTTCCCATTTCTACTCCAGAATGGGTAAAGGCTGTAGCAATCCAGCTAGTCTCTGTCTCTCTGCCTTCACTTGTTGGCAGACAAGGCATCGAGAAATGAATTCGGCAACGTCCCTCTTCATGCCATACCACCAGATATATTCCCGCATATCTTTGTACATCTTATTGGCACCGAGATATATGGAATACTACGACTGGTGAGCTTCCTGCATAATCTTCTCTCTCAAACTGCCTTCCGGTACACACAGTCTGGTGTCATGCCTCAATGATCCATCATCAGCTATACTGAAATCATCTAGAAGTCATGCATCTATCTATGCTCTTAGTTGACGAAGCCTAGTATTAAGGAACTGAGTCTCCTTGATCTTCTCCATTAGACTAGACTGGATCTGCATGCTCATAATCTGCATTTTTCTCCAGGTAGAATAATCTCCATACCGAGCTTCTGCTAGTCCTCAAGTAGTTATCTATCCCTAGTCAGATACATATCTAGTGGGTATCTGCTAAGTATATCTGCAACAACATTAGCCTTTCCAGGGTGATACTGGAGGTCAATGTCAAAATCTTTCATCAGCTTCAGCCATCTCCGTTGCCTCATATTTAGCTCCTTCTGGGTAAACAAATACTTCAAGCTCTTGTGGTCTGTGAAATTTTTTTACACGCCCTCCGTATAAATAGTATTTCCACAGCTTCAGAGCGAATATTACTGCTGCTAGCTCCAAGTCGCGGGTAGGTTAGTTCTTCTCATGGGTTCATAATTGCCTAGATGCATAAGCAATTACTTTTTTATTCTGCTGGAGAACACATCCCAACCCCTTCCTTGAGGCATCACTGTAGATAAAAAATCCTCCGCTACCCGAAGGTAATGCCAACACTGGTGCGGTCGTCAATCTTTTCTTCACCTCCTCAAATATTGCATGACACTCTTTTGTCCAGATGTACTCCTTATTCTTCCTTGTCAGCTTGGTCATAGGCTTAACCACTTTTGTAAAGTCCTTCACGAACTTTTGGTAGTAGCCCGCTAAGCCCAGAAAACTCCTAATCTCTGTAACTGATTTTGCAGTGGTCCACGTCTCGACTGCTGTAATTTTCTTCGGATCCACTGCAATACCCTCTCTTGTGGCCACACGACCAAGAAACTCCACTTGGTCTAAGAAGAACTTTCACTTAGATAGCTTGCCGTATAACTTCTCCTTCCTTTGAATCCCCAGTACTATTCATAAGTGCTCAACATATTTCTCAGGAGTCTTTGAATAAATAAGTATGTCGTCAATGAATACTATGACAAACTTATCCAGATACTCATGGGAAATATTGTTTATAAGATTCATGAAGATGGCAGGTGCATTTGTGAGTCCGAAAGGCATAACTAGGAACTCATATTGCCCGTATCTGGTGTTGAATGCAGTCTTCGGAATGTCTTCAACCCTCACCTTCACCTGATGATATCCCGATCTCAGATCTATCTTTGAGAACACCTTTGCCCCGCTCAACTGATCGAATAAATCGTCTATCAAAGGCAAAGGATATATATTCTTGATAGTAACATTGTTTAAGGCCCTATAGTCGATGCACATTCGAACTGTGCTATCTTTTTTTGGTACAAAAAGAACTGGTTCTCCCTATAGCGACGCTCCAGATCTGATGAAGCCCTTACTCAACAACTCGTCGATCTGGTCCTTCATCTCCTTGGATTCTTTGGAATTCACTCTATAGCAACTCTGAGATATCGGTTTTGATCCCGGAATTAGATCTATAGAGAACTCCACATCTCTGTTAGGCGAAAGACCTGGAAGATCTTCTGGAAAGACATCCATGAATTCCGTGATGATAGGATGGGGAGATACTTGCTCTTCAACTGTAGCAGCAAAGATGGTCTCGTCCATAATCTCTGGCATAGCTCTTTTCACTCTAAACTCCTTCTTACATAGGGGACTGAACAATATATTGCCCCCGAAATAATCTATGACTGCATGTGAGTCACTAAGCCAGTCCATTTCCAATACAATATCGTACCCGGGAAGAGATATTATGAAAAATTGTGACCTAAACTCTCACCCAGCTATAATGATAGGGCAGCTATACATATCACTAATGGATACTACCCCCCCTCCAGTCATGACTCTACCAATTCTTTTAGTGGGTTTAGTGATAAGGTTATGTCTATGTACAAACTCAAGCGATAAAAAACTATGTGAAGTGCCAGAATTAAATAATGCGGTAGTTGGATAAGAATGTAGTAAAATAAGATCTGTGATGATGTCATCTACTAGCTCCTGCTTTAGCTTCGGTACTATAAGAATATAGTAAAATAAGACCTGTGATGACGTCAGCTACTAGCTCATGCTCTGGCTTCGGTACTATCTCTGGTACTGGCTCTGGTGCATCAATAGCCATAGCATAGGCTCTCCCTTGAGCCACTCTCTTCTGCTGCTGCTGCCCGAACCTCTGCTGTTGAGTCGGGAGCGGTGCTCTAGGTTGAGGTACAGGATGTCCTGGTGGTGCTCCTCCTCTGGGGTAGGCTGATGGACATTCTCGGAGCTGATGTGCAGAAGATCCACAAGCAAGACATTCCCCGAGTTTCTTTCGGCAGATGTCAGTTGCATGTCCTGGCATCTTACAAAATGCACAAATTATGGGAGCCTGTCTCTGCTGCTGCGGTGCTGGAGCTCTGATCGGTGGACGGTACTGCTACTGCTGGGATGTAGGTAGGCGAATAAGCTGCTGCTGCTGATGTACATGTGGTCTAGACTAGAATACAGGGCGCTTGGTAGGGCTCTCATAATGGATTGTACTAGCATACAACCTCTTGTTACAGGCCATCCGACGAGCCTCTAAACTCTGGGCTAACTCCAAGATCTGATAGTAATTCATAGCTCTACTGGCCGTCAGTAGGACCCTAATCTCTGGAGCAAGTCCGTAGCGGAACCTACTCGCCATCTCCTCAGGGTATGTAACTAAGATGGAAGAAAAATGGCTAAGAGGACTGAACTCTTTAGCATACTCCTCAACTGAGCGGTTCTCTTTCTCTAGGTTCTGGAACTGACGTCCCAGTGTCTCCCTGGCCGTAGCAGAGAAGAACTTCCTCTTGAATAGAGTCTTAAACTGCTCCCAAGTGACTTATCCCGTGGTAAAAGTTAGTTCATTCTTGAACCAGGTAGCAACTAGGTCTGTCAGCATAAACCCTACTGCCTCGACTTTAAGATTTTCGGGCAGTTTAGCTCCGCTGATCTTCCTCTCCACAGCATCTAATGTCACGCCCCGATCTCCCGCAGGCTAATCGGCCGTCCCTGCTAGGCGGGAATCACCCTCGCCAGTGCTCCCACGGGACGATCGCTTTGACCCATTCGGGCGTGATGCCGCACGAGCATGAGCCACGCCCGTGCAAGGCCATGGTCCATTGGCTGACGGTAAGAGTTCTAAGCCACAGAGTCCCACAGATTGTCCGAGTGCAGCAGAGTTATAAACGCATAGGCGATCGGTAACAGGTTCACTGAGTCGACAATATAGCGGAAGCATTGAAACATAAGTTGAAGCAAAGCAACTTTTTTATTGATTTAAACAAGTGTTACAGGCGGCGTGTAGCCGAGATTACAAGTCACTCAAGCCTCTCTCTCTGAAATAGTAAAAGTGTGCAAGTGGCTATAATTGTGGAATGATTGTACAGGCGATGTTCAGGCGAGTTCCAATATTATGTCTTGTATATGTGCTTCAGTTCCGGATGCACCGCTGCTTCGGAGTGATCTCCACACCTTAGCACGCACGAAGGAGGCATCCGCACTGAACGAGGTTCTCCCGTACCCTGTATATAAACTGGTGGATTATCAGTACATTGAATGCACTGGTGGGGAAGCTACTCGCCCGCTCGACAAATCCAAACACGTAATACAGGTTCCGTGCACCAACTATTTAGTTGTCTTTCTAGTTGCCTTAGGATCAGTTTCATGCAAATATTGAATAGCCTAACTCGTGTGGCAGTGCGCCGTGCGACATGAGAGGAAACACGGCGATACTTACCATTTAGCCTTCCCTGTCCAAGGCAAACATTATAAATTCAAGCACGGGCAAGGTTAAACATTCAGGAGCATAGCATATGCAACACGAAAGTCATTGAACGGGACAATATTTGGAGTGCTCAGATGTTCTTGATGCGATGCAATGGCTCGCACGCAGATAGCCGCTAAGCGAGGATGACTTATCTATATGAACATGAGTCGCTGGCATAGCCATAAAGGACTAATCCCAGACGAGAATGGAATGCAACGAGAGCACATGATGCGCTACGAACCATCTTGCCCGTACACGATGGATTGCACATGTAGTCCAAGGCCAAGATGGAATGCAACGAAAGTACACGATGCGCTACAAACCATCTCGCCAGCACACGATGGACTATACATGATGTGGTCCCAGGCCAAGTGGAATGCAACAAAAGTACACGAGGCGCTGCAAACTACTCGCTTATACACGATGGAACCACACTGAAGTTCCATCCAGATCGGAGCGGCCCCAGTGCCCCGGTGACCGTCCGTGGAACTATGCCTCGTTTCTGAGTTGTCCGCGACATGCACTTTCTTTGGGGTCTTTCAATTATCACGAGATACACGAGAATACGAGAACACGAGTGCATAAGAACACGAGAACACGAGTGCACTGGAACACGAGTACACAAGTACACAAGATACTTGGATCTTGTTTCTGTACAATAACTTGCCTTTGATGCATTCCCCTGGCTCGGGGCTGCCTGGGTGACCTAACGGTCCCGGATACTTACAGGTTCAATCATGCATGGGACGACTACTTAGTAGTCTCCCGGGGTTGGATGAAAACAAGGCAACATTCAAGCAGACAAGTATGTGTTTCTAAGGAACATAAGTAAACATGTTTCGCTCGGACCCGAAGGTAAGCCGAGAGTTAGATCGTTAGGGGACTCAGCATGCGAGGGTCTAAATATAAGCAGTATTTCAATTTCCATGTTCTAGCATAAGCAATACAAGTTGGGATTATTCCCTTAGCTAGGTGCATTGGATTCTTATTAGCATACATGGGTGATTCACCTAACGACTAGCATAAAATATCCATGTTTTATGTGTGCTGGCTAAGCAAAGACAAGTTCACCATAGCACCCACCTTAGCGATGATTTGCCTCGGTAGAGCGATACGTCAAGCGAGCCTCCGAAAGCCTAAGCTGATTCCTGTAGGGACAAGTCTGGATATCCTTTGCTTCTCGTTTGAGGCAAAGCGGGTCGGGACAGTTGCACTTTTGCCGATTGAGTCGGCAGTCCGTTAGAACGGAACGGGGTGTTACATCCTACCCAACTCAGAAAAAGTCTCGTCCTCGAGACTTACTGAGGACAAGCAGCAATCTAGGGTTGAGGCAATCCTAGACAAGACGTTGCACTTATTTATTTGGATATTCACTTGCACAAGCGTCGAAATCAGCATATCGCTTAGACTGGATCGTGCACACTTTCAAAGGGCCCCTCTAGCGTGAGCACGTCAACCAGCTTAGTGATAGCGAAGTCTTAGCACTCGAGTTTTACCTTTTCTTAAGTCTTGGATTGTCACTACCAAGTTCCGGAAACAGGGGTATTTTCGACCTTTTATAATATTTAATATTATTGTAGTTATAATTAATTAATTTCATGAATAGTATATATTTAAATTAAATAATTATGTGTGATGTGTAATTAAATATAGTATTATATGTAGTGTTCATTTATTTTTTTGCTAGCAGAATTGACCTAGAAGCCAGTAGATGAACACATGTCCAAATTGTGGAATTATGTAATTAATTGTTTTATTTATAATTTAATTTTTGGAGATTTTCATTAATTACCGTGTTTTATTCAATATTTTGTGCCCTGTCTTTGCTTCGATATTTGGAGCGCTACCCTGACTTTTGTCTTCCAACAAATTTCACCATCTTGCCCTAGATATGCCCGCCTTCCTTTCTGCTATTTTGTAACTCATAATTTTGCTTCCTGTGCATTAATTCTGGCCGCACAAAAATCGTCGCGGACGTTATTTAATAAATCCCTATTTTTGCATCGTTGTGCGTTCCAATCGAAAATTGGAGGCAATCTTGACCTATTTTTCGTGCGGCCCAAATTAGGGTAATATTCTGTTCTGAGTCTTCTTCAATATTGGTATTGATGACCTGACCTAATTTTGACCCCATGTACTCCTAATTAATTGTTGAACACAACTTGCATTTATTTCTAATTAATTTGAGGATACTATTTTATCTGATTCTGAAATTCCAAATTAATTCCAGTGCCCTGCTATTGGAGCCGTGCCAAACTTACAGTGCCCCCTGACCCTACAAACACCGGACACCGAATCGCCCGCCAAATTTTCGTTATTTTATGTGGTTGTACAATTACCCGAATTTAAGGGGCTAAGTTGCAATTATTCAATTGTAGGTGTCATCACCCATTGTCCAAGACCAATGGAAAAGTTATTTATTTGTGGACCAAATTGCATCTTTCCCCACATGAAATTTTCTTCATGAACAATCTGTACCACTCATTCAATGAGTGCATCCTCACCCTCCATCAAAATCCTCTCTCCCTATTAAATGACATGTCCCATCAAACCCTAATCCCCAAGCAAGCCCCCACCTCCTCACAAGCCTCCTCCCTCTCTCCTACGTATGTAATTCTTCTTCTCCTCCTTCCTTCCTTCTTCTCTTTTCTTTCTCCTTCTCTTTCCTTTCTTCTTCTTCTTCTCCTTCTTCTTCTTCTTTTACTTTTTGAATTCAAATTCAAATAGTTAGGAAGGGGGGAAACTGAAGCTCCTGTTCATCCCAACTGTGCTCCGGCGGTCCCTGTACTCCGGCACCGGCACCCCGACTCCCTTTGTGTACTCCGGCGGCCCCCGACCTTTCCCGCGCAACCCCGGCCAACCACCCTGCTCCTCCCCATCCCCCTGCGCTTCTACTCTCCGGCCGCCCCATTCCTCCTCGAGTCTCCTCCCGCTGTGACCATCTCCACCACCTCCAGCATTTAACACCACCACCACCAACAGCGAGTCCGGCGGCCCCCACTGAACCTGCTGGCAGCAGCCCCCGCGTTCGAGTCCCCCTTGCCACTGCTGTTCTTCTCCGAACTCCGGCGTGCACAGTCCGGCGCAACCCGACGACTCCCTCCCTGCGGTGTACCCCGACGGCTCCGCTGTCTACGCTCCGACGCCAAGCCGAGCTCCACCCGCTGTCAGTTCGGTCATCCCGAGCACCCATCCCCGGCGGCTCTGTGTACTCCCCGCGGCGACTGCCCCGACCCAGCCGATCTACCGCCGACCCATACAGCTTCTCCGGCGCTGTCCCTTCCGGTCCGGCGCTGTCTCCCTCCGGTCCGGCCGTCTTTCCGGCCAGCCGACCACAGTAAGCTCCTCCCCTTTCCTTCTTTATATATATATATATATATATATATATATATATATATATATATATATATATATATATATATATATATATATATATGTATATATATGTATGTATATATATCTAATGTAATGTATATGTGATGGTATATATTTAAATAATGTGTAGGTATGTGTATATAGCATATTTTAATTAGTATATGAATATGTATAGCATTTATTTATTTAATATTTTAACACATAATGTATAGTATATATATAATATATGTATAGTGTATATACTTAGTATATGTATGTTTTTAAAATATGTAAATTGGATATTATTTATTTATTAGTAATTAATTGTATAATTATAGTATGTATAATAAATTGAATAAGTATGTATTTAAATTAATGCACATGTATATATATGTATATTGGTATATATTTTGTGTATGTGGATATTATTATACATGTATATAGTATAATTATTATTTTGGTATACAAATATATATGTGTATATATATTTTGTATGGGTATGTTTAATACAAACGTATTTTGGTATAAATGAATAAATGTGTAAATACGTATTTGGAAATTGGTATATATATATGTGTACATAAATATATATGTATATAATAAGATTTGGTATATATTCAAATAACCATATTTTGGTAGCAATATATACATGTAGAGTTATATTTTCGTATTGGTATATATATATTGTTGTATAAACCCTTAGCATATTTTTAATATATATATACATATATTTTGTATATGTAATTAATTTGATAAATATATATTGTAAGTACATATGTTAATTTAGATATGTATAATTTTGTAACTATCTACTAGGTGATCCTAGGTGACCAGTATCCTACCTAGAGTAGTCCCAAATTCTGTATTTCTTCTGTGTGTTAGGGTAGCATCTGATACAAGTGTTATAATTGTGTTATGTTTATAGGACTGTTGGGATACCCAGGGGATACTCTGGAACAGGACATCCATAAATACCAGCTAAGGACCCAAGGCAAGTACATTCTCTGATAATTTCCAATTTCTTGATAATTTCTATAAATTCAATAATCTTGAAATGTTACAACTGAATCCTTGACACTGTGTTACACGGACTAGTATAGCTTGGATCTGCAGTCATGAGATGTTATCTTGATTATCGTATTGACATTGTACACGACATGTATATTAGACATCGTACATGATAGACTTGACTTGCTCGTGTATCGTGACGTGTCATGGTTGGATCCATAGTACTAGTTGGGGCGCGGGGAAGTAGTTAGTAAGAAATGTGATCATAACCTCTTATTGCAGTGTAGAAATTGTAAGTGTTAATCATGCTCTTCACCCATGATTAGCCAGGCCCTGTAGCTATCGTACATGTTCCCAAGCCGATCACATTTTGAAACTACTATTTCAAAACACTTAGAGTAGATTACAGTTCCCTATTTTAAATCATATACTACATCACCCGTAT
The DNA here is from genome assembly GCA_036927795.1 of Iris macrosiphon. Classification (NCBI taxonomy): domain Eukaryota; kingdom Viridiplantae; phylum Streptophyta; class Magnoliopsida; order Asparagales; family Iridaceae; genus Iris; species Iris macrosiphon. The sequence continues at coordinate 40,189,767 of JAYESA010000018.1, read as the reverse complement.
ATGATACTGTTCCTTGTTCTTCATTTTTCATTCATGCACTGAATGTTTCATATTGCCTACTTGCCTGTCTCTTTACATTGCCTGTCTCTCTTTTGCCATTGCATTTATTTCACTGTCTTCTCAGTAGCTAGCATGACATGTTTATTACTTTATAGTCCTTATCAATTAAATGGAACTGTTATTTGAGATTGTGCTTTGCTCCTTCCTGACTGGAAACATTTTTCCAGACTATGCCCTAGAGGACCGCTGTCCGACACTTTATGGACCATATGGTGAGTAGCTGCAGACTTGGTAGTTAGTTGGGATTCCGGAAGGTCTAGCCGGAAATTTCTATTTTTAGTTTGTTCTTTAAGTAGACTATTTGGTACCGGATTTGTCTCCGGCATTTTTATTGAGACTTGGATATCGTTGAGTTAGATTACATTCTGGATTTGTGTTGTATTAAATTTTAATTTCTGTTCGTTATCTTATCGTGCTGTAATCCTGTGATTGAGTATTTGTTCATCTTATTTGTGTCATCCGTGCCTCCTTATGGAGATTGGATGCTTACGTGACATTAGTAGATAGTATCAAGACCTTGACAGCGTAGGCTGGACGTACCCACGCACTCGTGCCCCTAAACCGGGTGCGGGTCGTAACACGTTTTTAGTGGTGGCCCATGCAGGTCAGACTTCGCGAGTTATGCGATGTCGTAGTAGTGTGGCATCTTTATTACACTATTGCGTACCTGCGATAGGATCTAGGACATAGGATACTAGGATGAGAGCGAATACTCAATCACAATTCCTTGAGAGATTCCTGGGATGACCCCTGAGAATCTTATTTTAATTCCAATTTAAAATCATTCCCTTGTTCCGTCCATTCTCACTTATTGATATTGAATTTGATTGTTGTTGATTAGTTATTAAGTTAGGATTTTGGTTCATTGTAGGGTTTGATTTCACATCAAGATGAATTTGCAGACTGATTATGGTATTATCTGATAACGCATGTCGATGAGGACAGTGAAAATGATTAACATTAGAGCTATTGGACTACAGAAGGAGGATTTAAAATTTTTAATTGAAGATTGAAAATAAATTTCAAATTTTTGAATTTTGAGAAGTTGAAATATGGTTATTAAAATTTATTTTGAGGAATTCAGATTTGATTCAATGGACCTAGACAAGTCTGTAAGGAATTTTTTGTGATTAAGTTTTTTCAGTATTTAGATAATTGGTCTTGAGGAAAGTGTATGCATTTTTACTGTAAATTTATTTCGAGGAGTTATTTTGAGGAATTTTATTTGAGGAAAGAATTTTATAGTGAGAGAGATATATTAGTATATAAGTATATGAGATGCATGTGTAAGGATATGTTACTTGAGCATGATAGTGATTTCACCGCCAACTGGCTTAGGTGTTCATCTAGGATTGTATTAGAGAGTGCAGTCCTTAGTATGGTGTGTTGCATTTGATATGCACTTGAGTGATAAGGATAACTAGCATCGACGATTGCAGTAGGTAAGGAAGCTAGCAGTGAGTATGTTTCAAGTAGAACTGTGATACCTAGGGGATAAAGGTATCAAACCTTAGATGCACCTTTGACCTGTGCAATCACAACTAGGGTTTATTTCTAATCTTTTATCTTGAATGTTGCTTCCTTAGAACTGTACTGTCCTTCCTTGATGATATCGCATTTTTGCCTAAATTGATTCTTTGGGATCTGTCTTCAGGATGTCGCCGCAGACACGGTCTACGAGGGCGGGAACATCAGCTTTAGAGGGGCCTGCCACCTCTCCACCTGATGGACAGACAGTCGTAGTTCCTCCTACATCTCCGATACACGTAGGTGTGTCTGCACTTTTCGGGGATCCTCCTCCTCCACCTGTTAAGAAGATTGCCGCAGCTGTGACGGACAACCTTCCTCCTCCACCGACTCCGATTCCCGGAGGTTTGTCCATTGACGGGACACAGATGTTTACTTTGATCCAAGGCATGGTAGATGCCCAGAGAGTGACGACAGATGCTCAGCGAGTTCAAGCTGAGGCTTAGAGGGTGCAAGCAGAAGCATACCAGGCACAAACCGAGCTGATGAAAGAAAACACGGAGAATGCTCATCAAGTGACTCTCCAAGCTTTGGAGAGAGTAGCACAGTACCAGCAGTTTCATGGCCAGCAACAGCAGAGATCAGGCACTATAGTGGACTTCAAAAGGATGATGCCTCGAGAGTTCAAAGGCACCGAAGGGATACTCTACGCTGACGACTGGCTAGAGGATATAGAGAGGAGTCTACGATTGACCCAGATTCCGGAGAACTTGCAGATAGAAGCCGCTGGCAGTCAGATGTTCGATATCGCACTCACGTGGTATCGCACTGAGCCGAGAATTACTGCGCAAGGACTTACTTGGGAGACCTTCAAGGAACTCTTCAAGGGAAGTTCTTTCCCGACGTGGCATTGGGAACCTTGGAAAGTCAATTTCATGACTTAGTTTAAGGAAACATGTCGGTCGACGAGTACGCTGCAGAATTCTGTAGATTGAGCCATTTTGCATCGTCCATGATTCGAGACCCAGGAGATCGAGCCCGGAAGTTTAGAAAGGGACTGACGAGAGAGATTAGGTCGCGTACTTCTGGTCGTCGTACCGCTACCTTTGAGGCTATCTTGATGGATGCTCAGATTGCAGAAGAGGATCTGGATCTCAGGCCTAAAAGGAGTCACAATATTTTTGGAGATAAGAATGGTAGCACAGGACCAGCCAAGCATCCCCGTATTCAGCACCAACAGCAGTACCAAGTACCATTTCATAATCAGCAACAACCATGGACATTCCAGCATCCACTGCAGTACCAAGCACCAGTCCGTGTTCAGCAGAATCAGCAACAGCCTCCGAGAGAGACACAGCAGACCTGTCATTTCTGTAAGAAGCCAGGTCACCTTTGGGAGAGCTGTAGAACGAGACTAGGACTTTGTTTGCACTGTGGCGCTGCGGGACATCGAGTAAGGGATTGTCTTCTAGCCCCTTATCTTCTCGGTGTCACGACCCGCACCCTGATATTCGGGCACGAGTACGTGGTTACGCCCAGCCTACGCCGCAGAATCGGCGGTAGAACGCTGTCTGGGTCATTTCTAACTATCTAACATCTCAACAATATAATATGGTACCTGTCAATCATCTCAACTCCAATCGGAGGAGCAATATGGTATCTCACAAATATATCAATCTCAATCACAAAACAAACTAAGGAGGAAAATAATGCACGAATGGAAATAGCGAAGGAAAGAAGATACAATCCACAATATGAAATAATAGTACATCTGTGAATCTCCTCAAAATAATAGTCTAAAACAACATCTAAACAAAACTAGACCTCCTCGGTCACTGGTACTATGTCCTCTGGCTCTAGGGGAGTGTCCTCTAAAGTCTCACCCTCCTGAGGTCCATAATGTGTGGGACACAGCTCCTCTAGCCAATCATCTGGAAAAAATATATCCAGTCAGGATTGGAGCGAAGTACATACCTCTGAAAGCAGTTCCAATAACATAATCGAGCATATATAACAAACAATAGAAAAATGATACAAGATGCACAAGTAGAAAGAATAAACTGTACAAGTGAACAGGCAATAGGCACAATAAAGCTGGAAGTAAATACAAGAATGACTGCAAGTAGAGAACAAGAAATACTAAACTATGTGTTTTAGAGTGAGAGTTCGTTATGTGATCGGTTTAGGTTGCACATGAGGTATATAGGTAACTCCATTATACGTGAGGTGTATAATCGACATGCACATGAGATCAAGAGGGCTTTGATCACATAACCAACTCCTACTGCCCCTCCCCAACCAATACTCATGAATCCAATCACGACACGTTACGTACATGATCACGATAGTCACACTAGCACACAAAATAGTGGATGCACAAGAAGCACATGAAAGTCAATACCCGATGCACACGATGAAATACATGTCATTGGGTACCCGTTGCACACGGTAGGGGATAACACCTCCTGACGGGATCCATATAGCACCAGTCCGTGAAATCACTGTGTCGGGAATCAATGTATACTAATCTAGAACATGCATATATACAACATTATGAATTGAAAACAATCAGAGAAATGTACTCGCCTGAAGTCCTGAGCAAAGTGTGTCTCTCGATGCCCAAGCCGGTGTCTCACAACCTATATATGGTATGTTGTATCAATACAAGGTTCAATGATGAAAATAATTGAAGTTGAAGAAGTTCTAGGTCAATACACCGTTTCTAGGTCAAGCCAATGTATTTCTAGGTTGTAAGAGTCTAAAACTAGTCACTAAGTCAATACACTATGAAGCTATGCTATACTAGCTAAACTAACACACCACGGTGCAAAACAAGAAGCCGTATCCTAAGATACGCCGATTTTCTAATATGAAAATAGGTTTTTTATATATATACATAAGTCACTTATAGCAACAATATCTCAAAATAATATAAATGGGATACCTTGGCCTTGTGCCAATGCGTATCGCAATTACCCTTGATACCCACGCTTAATACTCCGGCATTGGCCCAATACCTTGGGAATACCCTGATCTCAAGGTAACTCAACCCTTAGACAAAACAACCTACATATAACTAAAAACTAAGTATCTATCTACAACATAAAACCATACTACAAAATCTAACTATATAATTAGTAACTGATACCAAAATAACCAAATCTTATATCATATAGCCAAGGAAAATTCCTACTTAATCCACCTGCTACTACTTATTATCTATATACTAATAACTAATACCAATATTCATATAGCTAACTAGCTAACTTAAAGAACCAACTAACAGTTTAACTCAACTACTAACAACTTAACTATACTCAAGCACTAACTAAAACAACTAATCCAATGACTGAAATCTAACCAATAAAACCAAATACTATACTGGAAATATGACTACCCACTCATACAACCTAGATCACTTAACTGAAAACAAGCTGTAACTATTCTAGCAGAAAAATTGAATACAGGGAAGGACTGAAATGCTCAGTTATCTAATCCCAAACTGTTGTTGCTGAAATCCTGTATAATTGCTAGCAATTCCAACTGAAACGACTGTGCACAGTTCAGTGAGTCACTGATACTCACTGCTGTGCACAGTTCTACCCGAGCCCTTGTACCAATTGCAGTGAAAACCCCTCTTGCTGATACCATGCTGCACTGAATAACCCGAGCTGTATACTGAGCTGCAGCTGCACTGACTGGTCATTGCCCGACCCTTGTTGGGACTGAACTGGTTGCCTGTTGTGCTCCTGCTGCATTGGCTAATGCTGTTGATCCTTGAAGCCACTGTGCAGTAGGATACTGCACAGTCTTCTTATTAGATGTGCACTGCTCACTGGTGATCCCCTGCAGTCTTCATTTGCTGTGTGCTCAGGTAAAACCTGCAGCAGCTGCACAGTAACTTGCTGCCTTCATTTTCTGGTGTGTATCTGCACACATAGTACTTGCTGTCGAGTACTCTCCAAATAATATATAGATAGTATATACTAATATATTTACATATGCATGTATAGTACAAAAGCCAAAACACAAACACATGGGGTGCACCACACCCGTATCACACTTTTCTATGATACGCTTGCGACACGGCCCCCAACTCACAACCAAACGTATCTCGGAGGACACGTACAAGTCTAATATATAATTTATGATTAATACATATATAAATTATAGTATCTACGTGTCCGTGTCACCTTATGATATGCACATGGCCCCGTGTCGGAGGAAAACCCCCAAAATCGACCGTTTCATCAAATCGACGAGATTCGACCCACACGTATCCAATTGTGGACACGACACAAGCTACAAACAAACAATCAATGGTCAATTAGATCTATTAGATCCATTGACAAGCACTACATGTGCCAATTTCGGAATTCCCCCAAAATTGACACCAAAATGGACATAACTCCCACCGTAGGTCTCCAAATGATACCCAAACAAATCCTATGGGTAACCTATGCATGTGGGGTGGTTTCTTATGGTAAAAACTCAGATCTATAGTCTATAGGAAGGGGAAAAACTGATTTGTACCTATTGGGAGATGGATTCCCAATGAAAAGTCCCAATTGACAAGTTGCTCTTCTCCTTGTAGATCTTGGCCTCCTCCTCCTTGTTCCTTGCTCCTTGCTTGTAGATCCTTGATGTAGAGGCTTCAATGTTGAATTTAGGAAGAGATTTGAAGAGAATTGATGGTGAATTGATGGGGAAATGATGGGGAATTGGAAGGGGAAAAACTAGATCTAGAATTTTGGGGAAGAACTAAAATGAGAGCACTCTCTCTCCTCTCAATTATGGCTAGACAAAAACCCTTCCTCAAGCAATGTACAAAGTCAAAAATACCCCTTGGGGCCTCTCATGAAGAAATAATTAGGGAGGGAAGGTTCTAGTCTAATGGTTCCACTAATTAATCATGTTTCCTAATCCATGGGCCTAATTCATGGGCTCAACTTAGACTAGTCCAAAAGTTTGTTCATGTCCCCTAATTAAAAGGTTAGGTCCACTACACAAGTCTAAAATAAGTCTACACTAGCAATAATTAAAATAAATAAATTAGTCATGCACAAATATTAATTATAATAATTCTAAAATAATTAATACTCAAGATAATTACCAAACTACCCTTAGATGGAAATGTGAGGGTGACAAACCTACCCACCTTAGAAAAATTTCGTCCTCGAAATTAAGGAAGAAACTAACTACCAAAACAAACAATATAATGCAAGAAAGAATTATACCTCACGGCTCGAAAAGATACGGATATCGCTCGCGCATCTCGGCCTCTCGGTCCCAGGTACTCTCTCTTGGCGAGTGATGCCTCCACGCGACGCGCACCAAAGGAATCGTCTGGTTCCTCAGCACCTTCTCTCTCCGATCCAGAATCTCCACTGGCTGCTCTGGATAGCTGAGAGTAGGGCCCACCTCTATCTCCGAATGATCCAACACATGACTGGGATCTGCCACGTATCGTCTCAACTGCCACACGTGAAATACGTTGTGCACTCCCTCCAGTGCAGGTAGTAAGTCTAGTCTGTAGGCGACTGCACCGACCCTCTCAAGAATGCTGAAAGGACCGATGAATCGCGGACTAAGCTTGCCGCCTCCACCGAAACGAATCGTGCCACGTGTCGGAGAAATCCTCAAGAAAACCAGACCGCCAACCTAGCACGAAACACAAACTTAGCACTCTAACAAGCAACAATCAAACACAAACAAGACAAAACTAAAGCTATACCTCAAACTCCAGAGGTCTCCGGTAGCTATCGGCCCAATGTCGTTGCCTGTCCTGCGCCACTCGAAGTCTGTCTCTGATAAGCTTCACCTTCTCTGCTGCATTCACTACCATCTCTGGTCCCAATAAAGCCCTGTCACCAACATCATCCCAGGACAACGGAGTACGGCATCTCCGTCCATACAACGCCTCGAATGGTGACATCTCAATGCTGGCTTGGTAGCTGTTGTTGTATAAAAACTCTACCAAGTGAAGATGATCCTCCCAAGAACCTCCAAGATCCAAAACACAGGTGCGTAGCATGTCCTCGAGAGTCTGAATAGTCCTCTCCGACTGTCCGTCCGTCTGAGGGTGATAAGCGGTACTGAACTTGAGCTGAGTGCCCAAGCTAGCCTGCAAACTCCTCCAGAAATGGGACGTGAAGCAGCTATCCCGATCCGAGACAATGCTCACTGGAACACCGTACAATCTGACAATCTGGCGCACATACATCTCCGCAAGTCTCTCCGTAGATGTACCCACTTTAAATGGCAGAAAGTGGGCTGATTTGGTCAACCTGTCCACGATGACCCAAATTGCATCCTTGCCCCCTGGAGAACGCGGAAGCCCTGATACAAAATCCATGGTAACATGCTCCCATTTCCACTCCGGAATGGGCAGAGGCTGAAGCAATCCTCCTGGTCTCTGTCTCTCTGCCTTTACCTGCTGGCAAACTAAGCATCTGGACACGAAGCTAGCTACCTCTCGCTTCATGCCATACCACCATACATGCTCTCTCATGTCTCTATACATCTTGTTGGCACCGGGATGCATAGAGTATTGGGAACGATGCACCTCCTGCATAATCTCCTCGTGCAATGCTCCCTTCGGTACGCACAACCTGGTACCGTGTCGCAATGATCCATCATCTGCGACGGTAAAGTCCTCTGCCAGCCCGACCTGAACCTGTGCTCTGATGCTCCGCAGAGACTCATCCTCATACTGTCCGGCTCTGACTCGGTCCATCAGCTCCGACTGAACCTGAAGTCCCCACATCTGCGCTGCGACTCCCGGAATCAATACCTCAATGCCCAAACTATCGAGGTCTGCCAATAGATGCCTGTCCCTAGTCAAGCACATAGCCACGGGATACCTGCTCAAAGCATCCGCGACTATGTTGGCCTTCCCTGGATGGTACTGCAAAGATATATCGAAGTCCTTCATCAGCTCCAACCATCGCCGCTGTCTCATGTTGAGCTCCTTCTGTGTAAACACATACTTCAAGCTCTTATAGTCTGTGAAGATCTCTACTCTCTCTCCATATAGATAGTGTTTCCACAATTTGAGAGCAAAGATAACCGTTGCAAGCTCCAAATTATGGGTAGGATAGTTCTTCTCATGCGGGCGTAATTGCCTGGAAGCATAGGCAATTACCTTCCCGTGCTGCTGTAGTACACAACCCAAACCCTTCCCTGATGCATCACTGTAAATGGAAAATCCTCCTGCTCCTGATGGTAGTGTCAAGATGGGAGCTATAGTCAATCTCCTCTTCAGCTCCTCAAATGCTGACTGGCAATCCTCAGTCCAGACGAATTCTACGTCCTTTCTGGTCAGCCTAGTCATCGGCTCTGCTAGTCTGGAGAAATCCTGAACAAACTTCCGGTAGTAGCCTGTTAATCCAAGGAAGCTCTTGATCTCTGCTACCGAACTCGGGGTAGACCACGATTCAACTGCTGAGATCTTCTTCGGGTCCACCGAGACTCCATCTCCTGTAATGACATGTCCAAGAAATTCAACCTTATCAAGGAAGAATTCACACTTCGACAACTTGCCATACAACTTCTCCTTCCTGAGAATCTCCAGAATAATCCTCAAGTGCTGCTCATGCTCCTCCGGGGTCTTCGAATATATCAGAATGTCGTCTATGAAGACTACCACAAACTGATCCAGGTACTGATGAAATACCTTGTTCATCAGATTCATGAACACTGCCGGGGCATTGGTCAACCCAAACGGCATCACCAAGAACTCGAACTGTCCATAACGAGTCCTGAAAGCCGTCTTCGGGATGTCTTCCCTCTTCACCTTCACCTGGTGGTACCCTGACCTCAAGTCTATCTTCGAGAATACCTTCGCTCCGCTCAGCTGGTCGAACAAGTCATCAATCCGCGGCAACGGGTATTTGTTCTTGATAGTGAGGTTATTAAGTGCCCTGTAGTCGATACACATACGTACCGACCCATCCTTCTTGGGTACAAACAGTACCGGAGCACCCCATGGTGACGAACTGGAACGGATAAAGCCTTTGTCTTGCAACTCATCCACCTGTTTCTTCAACTCCGCCAGTTCACTGTTGTTTACTCTATAGAAGTGCTGAGAGATTGGCTCTGCTCCTGGCACTAAGTCTATAGAGAACTCCACATCTCTGTCCGGCGGCAATCCCGACAAATCCTCTGGAAAGACATCCAAGAACTCTGCAATCAACGGATGTGGTGGTTTCTGCTCTTCTACCAAAGTCTCACAGAAATCGCCTTCGCTCTGCTCTGCTCCTCGGACGAACTCGAACTCCGGCTCTCCTGGTGTCTGAAATAAAACTCTGCCTCCACGACAATCGATACTAGCGTGATGTCTACTCAACCAATCCATCCCGAGTACTATATCGTAACTCGAAAGTGGCATTACAAGTAAACATACACTCAGCTCACGGCCTCCCACATAAACCCTCTGGTTCTTGCAAACATCACTGACCAGGATGATGCCACCCCCGGTCGTGATCTTGCAAGTCCGTACCAACGGTTCAGACTCAAGACGATGTCTCAAAGCAAAAGATACAGATACAAAGCTATGAGATGCACCAGAATCAAATAAGGTATGAGCTGGAAAAGAATCGAGTAAGACTGGACCTGATATAACGTCTCCGACTGGCTCTGACTCCTCCACGGTCAGGGCAAAAGCTCGCCCCTGATGTGCACCCCTCTGCTGGTGCTGGTGCTGCACGAACTTCTGCTGCTGGGGCTGTAAAGGAGGTCCTCTCGGCTGTCTCGCAGGTATCCTCTGGATAGGGGCTACATCCTGTACTGTCCGAGCTAAGGTCTTGGGACAATCCCTCAGCTGGTGATCTGATGAACCGCAAAACAAACACTGACCGAGCCTCTTCCTGCAAACGTCCCATCCGTGCCCTGCCTTCTTACAGAAGGGGCAAGCACGAGCTGTCTGGGCTGGTCTCTGCATCTGATACGTCTGCTGTACAGGTGCTCGGTTAGGCGCATTGGACTGCTGCCTCTGGTGCTGGAAATATGGCTTCTTTGCTGGACCTGTGCTGTTGCTGCCACCATAAACATCTCGGTCCCTCTTGTGCCTCCCACTCAGATCTCTCTCGACCTTGCGAGCCTCCCTCAAGATGTCGGTATACGTCTCGTGGCTCAAAGAAATGAGAGCCTTTACTTCCCAGTTCAGACCCTCTCTGAACCTACTAGCCCGGTTCTCTGGGTCTCTCACCATATAATTGGCATATCTGCTCAACCTACCAAACTCGGCGGCATACTCCTCCACCGACATGTTCCCCTGATAGAGGTTCTGGAACTGTCGCTCCAGGTCAAGTCTCTCAGTAGGCGGGAAGAACTTCCTTCTGAACAGGTCCCTGAACTCTCCCCATGTCAATCCTGGATCGGCGATCCGTGGCTCATTCCGGAACCACGTGCTGGCGATGTCCATCATCTGCAATCCCGCTGCCTCCACCATCAGGTCCTCCGCAAGGCGGGATAAGCGCATGACGCGCTCCATGCTCTCCAACCAATCATCGGCATAGATGATGCCCTCTGTCCCCTTGAAAGGCCGGGGATCCAACTTCTTGAAGTCCTGAATGGTGCCGGGCCTGGGCTGTACCTCCCGTGGCTGTGGTGGTGCGGTCCTCTCTACGGCGGTGATGGCCACCTGGTGAGCACTCTCGATGCCCTGTCTCAACATCTCGGTCTGTCGGTGCTGCGCCTCGGCCTGGGCCCTCTGGACCTCCATCATCATCTGGAAAAGTGCAAACAGCTGTGTAGCATCAGCTGGTACTGGCGGTGGTGGCGGAAGATCCTCGGGAACAATTGGAGCAACCCTCTGAACCGGGGGAGGAGCACCCCCAAAAGCGCCTGCTGAGACTCCCACCTGGACCGGTGAGGCGATCCTCTCGACGGAAGATGTAACGGTAGCAGCTGCTACTCTATCCACAGCAGGCGTGGAAGTAGCTGAGGAAGCTGCCGCTGCTCCTGAGCGATAGAATCTGACCTTCGGAGGCATCCTGAAGTCAGATTGAAAATACGGAATCAATTATTGAATATAATGCGATATCATCAAAGAAGGACAGAACTTAATTCAAAATGAAAGACAATATCAAATAGATAAAGATTTGTAGAACAAAATATTAGAATTTTTCCTAGTTGTGATTGAGTAACTCTCAGCCTAAATCCTGTATCCTAAAGCAGGCTCGTAGCAATACTCTAGTCGAGCACAACTACGATGTCTATCTAGACCTGCATGGGCCACCACTAAAAATGTGTCACGACCCGCACCCTGATATTCGGGCACGAGTACGTGGTTACGCCCAGCCTACGCCGCAGAATCGGCGGTAGAATGCTGTCTGGGTCATTTCTAACTATCTAACATCTCAACAATATAATATGGTACCTGTCAATCATCTCAACTCCAATCGGAGGAGCAATATGGTATCTCACAAATATATCAATCTCAATCACAAAACAAACTAAGGAGGAAAATAATGCACGAATGGAAATAGCGAAGGAAAGAAGATACAATCCACAATATGAAATAATAGTACATCTGTGAATCTCCTCAAAATAATAGTCTAAAACAACATCTAAACAAAACTAGACCTCCTCGGTCACTGGTACTATGTCCTCTGGCTCTAGGGGAGTGTCCTCTAAAGTCTCACCCTCCTGAGGTCCGTAATGTGTGGGACACAGCTTCTCTAGCCAATCATTTAGAAAAAATATATCCAGTCAGGATTGGAGCGAAGTACATACCTCTGAAAGCAGTTCCAATAACATAATCGAGCATATATAACAAACAATAGAAAAATGATACAAGATGCACAAGTAGAAAGAATAAACTGTACAAGTGAACAGGCAATAGGCACAATAAAGCTGGAAGTAAATACAAGAATGACTGCAAGTAGAGAACAAGAAATACTAAACTATGTGTTTTAGAGTGAGAGTTCGTTATGTGATCAGTTTAGGTTGCACATGAGGTATATAGGTAACTCCATTATACATGAGGTGTATAATCGACATGCACATGAGATCAAGAGGGCTTTGATCACATAACCAACTCCTACTCCCCCTCCCCAACTAATACTCATGGATCCAATCACGACACGTTACGTACATGATCACGATAGTCACACTAGCACACGAAATAGTGGATGCACAAGAAGCACATGAAAGTCAATACCCGATGCACACGATGAAATACATGTCATTGGGTACCCGTTGCACACGGTAGGGGATAACACCTCCTGACGGGATCCATATAGCACCAGTCCGTGAAATCACTGTATCGGGAATCAATGTATACTAATCTAGAACATGCATATATACAACATTATGAATTGAAAACAATCAGAGAAATGTACTCGCCTGAAGTCCTGAGCAAAGTGTGTCTCTCGATGCCCAAGCCGGTGTCTCACAACCTATATATGGTATGTTGTATCAATACAAGGTTCAATGATGAAAATAATTGAAGTTGAAGAAGTTCTAGGTCAATACGCCGTTTCTAGGTCAAGCCAATGTATTTCTAGGTTGTAAGAGTCTAAAACTAGTCACTAAGTCAATACACTATGAAACTATGCTATACTAGCTAAACTAACACACCACGGTGCAAAACAAGAAGCCGTATCCTAAGATACACCGATTTTCTAATATGAAAATAGGTTTTTTATATATATACATAAGTCACATATAGCAACAATATCTCAAAATAATATAAATGGGATACCTTGGCCTTGTGCCAATGCGTATCGCAATTACCCTTGATACCCACGCTTAATACTCTGGCATTGGCCCAATACCTTGGGAATACCCTGATCTCAAGGTAACTCAACCCTTAGACAAAACAACCTACATATAACTAAAAACTAAGTATCTATCTACAACATAAAACCATACTACAAAATCTAACTATATAATTAGTAACTGATACCAAAATAACCAAATCTTATATCATATAGCCAAGGAAAATTCCTACTTAATCCACCTGCTACTACTTATTATCTATATACTAATAACTAATACCAATATTCATATAGCTAACTAGCTAACTTAAAGAACCAACTAACAGTTTAACTCAACTACTAACAACTTAACTATACTCAAGCACTAACTAAAACAACTAATCCAATGACTGAAATCTAACCAATGAAACCAAACACTATACTGGAAACATGACTACCCACTCATACAACCTAGATCACTTAACTGAAAATAAGCTGTAACTATTCTAGCAGAAAAATCGAATACAGGGAAGGACTGAAATGCTCAGTCATCTAATCCCAAACTGTTGTTGCTGAAATCCTGTACAATTGCTAGCAATTCCAACTGAAACGACTGTGCACAGTTCAGTGAGTCACTGATACTCACTGCTGTGCACAGTTCTACCCGAGCCCTTGTACCAATTGCAGTAAAAATCCCTCTTGCTGATACCATGCTGCACTGAATAACCCGAGCTGTATACTGAGCTGTAGCTGCACTGACTGGTCATTGCCCGACCCTTGTTGGGACTGAACTGGTTGCCTATTGTGCTCCTGCTGCATTGGCTGATGCTGTTGACCCTTGAAGCCACTGTGCAGTAGGATACTGCACAGTCTTCTCATTAGATGTGCACTGTTCACTGGTGATCCCCTGCAGTCTTCAGTTGCTGTGTGCTCAGGTAAAACCTGCAGCAGCTGCACAGTAACTTGCAGCGCGCAGCTTCAGATTATAGAGATCCAGTTAGGCTACCTGTGAAACCGTATATTGCTCAGCACCCGTGAAGGAAACCACCCCAGCAGGGCAGGGCATTTGCGATGACGGTCGAGGAGACCGATACTGCAGGTAATGTGTTAACAGGTTCTGTTCTTTCCTTCCTTCTATTCCTATCTACTTGATTGATTGGTTGATTCCTTAATACAAGTTGTATGCATGATTTTCTTGTTATAATGTAGTTAGTAGTACCCCTGATATAGAGACTGCAATACCATGACAAAACACCATACATATTCCCCTTAGATTGCATGTTGTGTGTTTATAGGAAAGATTTTTCTTGGACCATGATTATTGGGGTTTAACCATGACGAAGATTCATGAAGGAGTTATGACTTGACAAGAGAGGCAAGATGATTAAATTCGAGGATAACCATTGATTTAAATAGAGGGTTAAGAAATTAACATTGCATAATTGATGGTTTATTAATTCCAGGAAGATTATGACATGTTTAAATTGGTTATTAAAAATTTGGAAATTTTGGGAGATCTATCAATATATTTATTTAAATGCAAGTTATGAATTTTAGAATTTATATGGGATGTTGCAATTAGAGAATCTTTAAGTATCGCATTGTTGAGTATTTTGAGGAAGAGGAAATCGAGAAATAAAATTTTGATGGATAAATGTTTAAATTCAAACTTTGTGGGACGAGATTACATTTTTGTGCATTGAAAAAAAAAAAGTTAGAGGAGTGGATATTAAATTCTGAGTATTGAATTATTAACTAAAAATTTCTAGGAAATTTTTGATAAAAAATGGACTTTGATTCTATTTCGAGAATTTTTCAGGTTATGCAATAAATTCAGAATTTTTGAAAAATTGTGAGAGGACATCGTGGATTATTACCTGATTTCGTGGTTGATGAATTTAAATTTGAGGGAAATAATAATGTGCCTGATTAAATGCTACTATGAGGATTTTGAATTTCGAGGACGAAATTCTTTTAAGGTGGGTAGACTTGTCACTACCACGTTCCGGAAACAGGGGTATTTTCGACCTTTTATAATATTTAATATTATTGTAGTTATAATTAATTAATTTCATGAATAGTATATATTTAAATTAAATAATTATGTGTGATGTGTAATTAAATATAGTATTATATGCAGTGTTCATTTATTTTTTTGCTAGCAGAATTGACCTAGAAGCCAGTAGATGAACACCTATCCAAATTGTGGAATTATGTAATTAATTGTTTTATTTATAATTTAATTTTTGGAGATTTTCATTAATTACCGTGTTTTATTCAATATTTTGCGCCCTGTCTTTGCTTCGATATTTGGAGCGCTACCCTGACTTTTGTCTTCCAACAAATTTTACTATCTTGCCCTAGACATGCCCGCCTTTCATTCTGCTATTTTGCAACTCATAATTTTGCTCCCTGTGCATTAATTCTGGCCGCACAAAAATCATCGCGGACGTTATTTAATAAATCCCTATTTTTGCATCGTTGTGCGTTCCAATCGAAAATTGGAGGCAATCTTGACCTATTTTTCGTGCGGCCCAAATTAGGGTAATATTCTGTTCTGAGTCTTCTTCAATATTGGTATTGATGACCTGACCTGATTTTGATCCCATGTACTCCTAATTAATTGTTGAACACAACTTACATTTATTTCTAATTAATTTGAGGATACTATTTTATCTGATTCTGAAATTCCAAATTAATTCCAGTGCCCTGCTATTGGAGCCGTGCCAAACTTACAGTGCCCCCTGACCCTACAAACACCGAACACCGAATCGCCCGCCAAATTTTCGTCATTTTATGTGGTTGTACAATTTTCCGAATTTAAGGGGCTAAGTTGCAATTATTCAATTGTAGGTGTCATCACCCATTGTCCAAGACCAATGGAAAAGTTATTTATTTGTGGACCAAATTGCATCTTTCCCCACATGAAATTTCCTTCATGAACAATCTGGACCACTCATTCAAAGAGTGCATCCTCACCCTCCATCAAAATCCTCTCTCCCTATTAAATGACATGTCCCATCAAACCCTAATCCCCAAGCAAGCCCCCACCTCCTCACAAGCCTCCTCCCTCTCTCCTACGTATGTAATTCTTCTTCTCCTCCTTCCTTCCTTCCTTCTTCTTTTTTCTTTCTCCTTCTCTTTCCTTTCTTCTTCTTCTTCTCCTTCTTCTTCTTCTTTTACTTTTTGAATTCAAATTCAAATAGTTAGGAAGGGGGGAAACTGAAGCTCCTGTTCATCCCAACTGTGCTCCGGCGGTCCCTGTACTCCGACACCGGCACCCCGACTCCCTCTGTGTACTCCGGCGGCCCCCGACCTTCCCCGCGCAACCCCGGCCAACCACCCTGCTCCTCCCCATCCCCCTGCGCTTCTACTCTCCGGCCGCCCCATTCCTCCTCGAGTCTCCTCCCGCTGTGACTATCTCCACCACCTCCAGCATTTAACACCACCACCACCAACAGCGAGTCCGGCGGCCCCCACTGAACCCGCTGGCAGCAGCCCCCGCGTTCGAGTCCCCCTTGCCGCTGCTGTTCTTCTCCGAACTCCGGCGTGCACAGTCCGGCGCAACCCGACGACTCCCTCCCTGCGGTGTACCCCGGCGGCTCCACTGTCTACGCTCCGACGCCAAGCCGAGCTCCACCCGCTGTCAGTCCGGTCATCCCGAGCACCCATCCCCGGCGGCTCTGTGTACTCCCCGCGGCGACTGCCCCGACCCAGCCGATCTACCGCCGACCCATACAACTTCTCCGGCGCTGTCCCCTCCGGTCGGGCGCTGTCCCCCTCCGGTCCGGCCGTCTTTCCGGCCAGCCGACCACAGTAAGCTCCTCCCCTTTCCTTCTTTATATATATATATATATATATATATATATATATATATATGTATGTATATATATCTAATGTAATGTATATGTGATGGTATATATTTAAATAATGTGTAGGTATGTGTATATAGCATATTTTAATTAGTATATGAATATGTATAGCATTTATTTATTTAATATTTTAACACATAATGTATAGTATATATATAATATATGTATAGTGCATATACTTAGTATATGTATGTTTTTAAAATATGTAAATTGGATATTATTTATTTATTAGTAATTAATTGTATAATTATAGTATGTATAATAAATTGAATAAGTATGTATTTAAATTAATGCACATGTATATATATGTATATTGGTATATATTTTGTGTATGTGGATATTATTATACATGTATATAGTATAATTATTATTTTGGTATACAAATATATATGTGTATATATATTTTGTATGGGTATGTTTAATACAAACGTATTTTGGTATAAATGAATAAATGTGTAAATACGTATTTGGAAATTGGTATATATATATGTGTACATAAATATATATGTATATAATAAGATTTGGTATATATTCAAATAACCATATTTTGGTAGCAATATATACATGTAGAGTTATATTTTCGTATTGGTATATATATATTGTTGTATAAACCCTTAGCATATTTTTAATATATATATACATATATTTTGTATATGTAATTAATTTGATAAATATATATTGTAAGTACATATGTTAATTTAGATATGTATAATTTTGTAACTATCTACTAGGTGATCCTAGGTGACCAGTATCCTACCTAGAGTAGTCCCAAATTCTGTATTTCTTCTGTGTGTTAGGGTAGCATCTGATACAAGTGTTATAATTGTGTTATGTTTATAGGACTGTTGGGATACCCAGGGGATACTCTGGAACAGGACATCCATAAATACCAGCTAAGGACCCAAGGCAAGTACATTCTCTGATAATTTCCAATTTCTTGATAATTTCTATAAATTCAATAATCTTGAAATGTTACAACTGAATCCTTGACACTGTGTTACACGGACTAGTATAGCTTGGATCTGCAGTCATGAGATGTTATCTTGATTATCGTATTGACATTGTACACGACATGTATATTAGACATCGTACATGATAGACTTGACTTGCTCGTGTATCGTGACGTGTCATGGTTGGATCCACAGTACTAGTTGGGGCGCGGGAAAGTAGTTAGTAAGAAATGTGATCATAACCTCTTATTGCAGTGTAGAAATTGTAAGTGTTAATCATGCTCTTCACCCATGATTAGCCAGGCCCTGTAGCTATCGTACATGTTCCCAAGCCGATCATATTTTGAAACTACTATTTCAAAACACTTAGAGTAGATTACAGTTCCCTATTTTAAATCATATACTACATCACCCGTATATGATACTGTTCCTTGTTCTTCATTTTTCATTCATGCACTGAATGTTTCATATTGCCTACTTGCCTGTCTCTTTACATTGCCTGTCTCTCTTTTGCCATTGCATTTATTTCACTATCTTCTCAGTAGCTAGCATGACATGTTTATTACTTTATAGTCCTTATCAATTAAATGGAACTGTTATTTGAGATTGTGCTTTGCTCCTTCCTGACTGAAAATATTTTTTCAGACTATGCCCTAGAGGACCGCTGTCCGACACTTTATGGACCATATGGTGAGTAGCTGCAGACTTGGTAGTTAGTTGGGATTCCGGAAGGTCTAGCCAGAAATTTCTATTTTTAGTTTGTTCTTTAAGTAGACTATTTGGTACCGGATTTGTCTCCGGCATTTTTATTGAGACTTGGATATCGTTGAGTTAGATTACATTCTGGATTTGTGTTGTATTAAATTTTAATTTCTGTTCGTTATCTTATCGTGCTGTAATCCTGTGATTGAGTATTTGTTCATCTTATTTGTGTCATCCGTGCCTCCTTATGGAGATTGGATGCTTACGTGACATTAGTAGATAGTATCAAGACCTTGACAGCGTTCTACCGCCGATGCTGCGGCGTAGGCTGGACGTACCCACGCACTCGTGCCCCTAAACCGGGTGCGGGTCGTGACATAGATGGTGCACTAGTTCAAGGCGTCCCTCGAATAGATGTATTCAACCAAACTAAAAGTTAGTGAAATCGGACAAACTACTAGCGATACTCTCATGGGTTTGCACAGGTTGGCACAAAGGCCACTCGCAGCACAACATCATACAAGCAAGCATATCATATCATTCAAAACGTATTTTGAAAGTATTTAGACTTATTGTTGGAATATCCCATCGAGGCATTGAGAGAGAGAGTGCACATAACCCACGAACGAGCTTTCGAAACAGAGAAATTCGAATCGAAGTCCAAAGGCGTAGAAGCCAGGCTCTGATACCAATATGTCACGTCCCGATCTCCAGCAAGCTAATCGGCCGTCCCCGCTAGGCGGGAATCACCCTCGCCAGCGCTCCCGCGGGACGATCGCTTTGACCCATCCGGGCGTGATGCCGCACAAGCGTGAGCTACGCCCGTGCAAGGCCATGGTCCATTGGCTGGCGGTAAGAGTTCTAAGCCACAGAGTCGCACAGATTGTCCGAGTACAGCAGAGTCATAAACGCATAGGCGATCGGTAACAGGTTCACTGAGTCGACAATATAGCGGAAGCATTAAAACATAAGTTGAAGCAAAGCAACTCTTTTATTGATTTGAACAAGTGTTACAGGCGGCGTATAGCCGAGATTACAAGTCGCTCAAGCCTCTCTCTCTTTCTGAACAGTAAAAGCGTGCCAAGTGGCTACAATTGTGGAATGATTGTACAGGCGATGTTCAGGCGAGTTCCAATATTATGTCTTGTATATGTGCTTCAGTTCCGGACGCATCGCTGCTTTGGAGTGATCTCCACACCTTAGCACGCACGAAGGAGGCATCCGCACTGAACGAGGTTCTCCCGCACCCTGCATACAAACTTGTGGATTATCAGTACATTGAATGCACTGGTGGGGAAGCTACTCGCCCGCTCGACAAATCCAAACACATAATACAGGTTCCGTGCACCAACTATTTAGTTGTCTTTCTAGTTGTCTTAGGATCAGTTTCATGCAAATATTGAATAGCCTAACTCGTGTGGCAGTGCACCGTGCGACATGAGAGAAAATACGGCGAGACTTACCATTTAGCCTTTCCTGTCAAAGGCAAACATTATAAATTCAAGCACGAGCAAGTATAAACATTCAGGAGCATAGCATATACAACACGAAAGTCATTAAATTGGACAATATTTGGAGTGCTCAGTTGTTCTTGATGAGATGCAATGGCTCGCACGTGGATAGCCGCTAAGCGAGGATGACTTATCTATATAAACATGAGTCGCTGGCATACCATAAAGGACTAATCCCAGACGAGAATGGAACACAACGAGAGCACACGATGCGCTACGAACCATCTCGCCCGTACACGATGGATTGTACATGTAGTCCAAGGCTAAGATGGAATACAACGAAAGTACACGATACGCTACAAACCATCTCGCCAGCACACGATGGACTACACATGATGTGGTCCCAGGCCAAGTAGAATGCAACGAAAGTACACGAGGCGCTGCAAACCACTCGCCTGTACACGATGGAACCACACTGAAGTTCCATCCGGATCGGAGCGGCCCCAGTGCTCCGGTGACCGTCCGTAGAACTATGCCTCGTTTCCGAGTTGTCCGCGACATGCACTTTTTTTGGGGTCTTTCAATTATCACGAGATACACGAGAACACGAGAACATGAGTGCACAAGAACACGAGTGCACTGGAACACGAGTACACGAGATACTTGGATCTTGTTTCTATACAATAACTTGCCTTTGATGCATTCCCCTGGCTCGGGGCTACCTGGGTGACCTAACGGTCCCGGATACTTACAGGTTCAATCATGCACGGGACGACTACTTAGTAGTCTCCCGGGGATGGATGAAAACAAGGCAACATTCAAGCAGACAAGCATGCGTTTCTAAGAAACATAAGTAAACATGTTTCGCTCGGACCCGAAGGTAAGCCGAGAGTAAGATCGTTAGGGGACTCAGCATGCGAGGGTTTGAATATAAGCAGTATTTCAATTTCCATGTTCTAGCATAAGCAATACAAGTTGGGATTATTCCCTTAGCTAGGTGCATTGGATTCTTATTAGCATGCATGGGTGATTCACCTAGCGACTAGCATAAAATATCCATATTTTATGTTTGCTGGCTAAGCAAAAACAAGTTCACCGTAGCCACCCACCTTAGCGATAATTCGCCTCGGTAGAGCGATACGTCAAGCGAGCCTCCGAAAGCCTAAGCTGATTCCTGTAGGGACAAGTCTGGATATCCTTTGCTTCTCGTTTGAGGCAAAGCAGATCGGGATAGTTGCACTTTTGCCGATTGAGTCGGCAGTCCGTTAGAACGGAACGGGGTGTTACATCTAACAAGTTGTCGTCATAGATAATGCCTTCGGTTCCCGCAAACTCCTTCGGTCCCAGCTTTATAAAGTCTTGTATGGTCCTGACTCGGGGCTGAGGCTCTCTAGGTGGTGGTGGGGTAGCTGTACGCTTTAGGCTTTGTCTGAGCAGGGCAGTCTACTCCTGGTGGGTCACCAGGAACCCCTGAAATAAACCAAGGAGTTGGTTCCCGTCTAAGGTGACAGTAGCATGTGCTGGGATAAGGCCTGGTGCAGGTGGAAGAGTAGGTGTAGGTTGAGTATGGGGAGTCTGGATGATAGGATCAGTTGGTCTCGCCTATAATCTCTGTATTCTGCTTGTATGCATGATTTAGTTCAACCATATGACTTGCTTTGTGGTACTTGTTATCTGAGGTTGACCTCTCTGGTTTTGTATGGTCATATATTGTAGCAGAGTTAGAGGATCTACCGTACCTTCCGCTTGATGGTGAACACCAAGACGCCCACCAGGCAAGCACCTGAGTAAGGTTTTATCCTCTCCACCCACTGATTATCGTGTATATTTTTTGTGGTATTTAACCATCGAGCACGTGTTTAGCTCGTGTTTTTGATCTTGACTTTCTGCCCAAGGGCTTCATGATCTGTATATAGTCTAGACTACAACTAGAGCTGATCATGTATTATTGTACACTCTTGCTAGTTCTTTATTTTGTATTATTAGCTTCATGATCATCTATATATTTATAGTATGAGACGCTTACTTTTATATGCCCGATGATCATATATCTTTCCCTTTACTTTTTCTTTTGTGATTGAGACAACTAGAATTGCTTGACCTATTATTCACTTTTGGATTGTAGAACAACTTTCATGTTTTTTTTATATTCGTGACCATATCTCAGGGTACCGGTATACTCTGATATACGTAGCTAGCCTAGTTTTGTCTTCGTTCTCCAGTATTCTGGTTCAGGACATGGCAATAATATTTCGTAAATTATCTAATGTGATATTCTAATACGTGGAAAGAAGTTAAGTTGCACATCCTTCGTAAGATAATCCATTAGCAAATTATTGTTAGCATTTGATCCGTGGTTAAGATCTTTTGAATAAAGTGCGGGTTATTAGAACGAAGAACTTCTGATAGCTGTAGGAGAAAAGAAAATTAGCCAGAGAAGACAATTGACTTCTAAATATTGGTAGGAAGAGTTTGTAGAGAGTTTAGAGAGAGCTTGGAGAAGAGTATAATTTTTCAAAGATCTTGGAGAAGAATAAAAAGTATAGAAAGAAAATGAATTATGGGTGAAAAAAAATGAATAAAATATAAAAAGTTCGGAGAGAATATGACCGTTGAAATCTATCCGTTGTAAATATAACATTTACACCAATTTTTACTTAATTTTTTCACTTTTGTTCCCTAATACCCATCCATTGCACCCACCGACTACAAAGTTTTTTTTGTAACACACACTAAAATACACAAACTAAAAAAAAACTAAAAACTAAAAACGCCCATCTCTAGGGTGTAGAAAACGTCTATGGAAATTTTTTTAAACACTTATGCAAATAGTGTTTTTGACAACAAAAAAAAAAAGTCTCTAAGGACATTTTTCTTAAGTTTTTTTTATATAAAGCTAATAAAAATATTAAATTTTTAAGAACAATAATTTTTTTTATTGAAAATGCTCTTTCAAAGTGCATATTTCATTACTTGTATTCAAAATGTCAATTCGAAAGCCATTTTAATGTTCTTATCAGAATTAATTTCAACAAAGTTTGATGTTTTGAGTGAACAAATTTCGTTATAAGTTTGTTTGTAGTTTTTTTTGGTTATAATTTTCTTGGTAGTTTTTTTTCTTACAAGTAGAAAAAAAAACTTTTGGCAGGACGCAGCACACTTTTTTTTTATAAGTTTGTTGAATTTTTCAGGTAGCTTATCTAAACAAGGGAGGCAGCAGCTACCACTTGCTTTCCAAACCAAGCATACTTGATTGTACTTTTCCTGCTCACATCACTGCTGCTCTAGCGAGTCAGATTTTTTTTTTTTTAATCAAACTCCTTTCAGAGTTGGTGCGCTCTCTATCAAATCGAAGAAGAAGAAGAAGAAGAAGAAGGAAGAAGGAGATGTCTCTGACTGGCGTGAGGATGTCGGAGGAAGTGTGGCTGACTTGCCTCTCCCACGCGCTGACCACGGAGAAGGAGGAGATCATGGGACTCCTCCTCGGCGACATCCAAGTAATTCCCCCCACCCCCCAAATTACTCCGATTTCCCTCTTTTTAACCCTAATTTTGGTCTGGAGTCGCGAAAGTTGGAATCTTTGCACGAATTAGGAACCCCATGTCGTTTTTTCGGGATTCCGAAGGGATTTTCTAGGGTTTTAGCTTGTAGGCGAAGGATCGCTACGTGCATTTTATTTGAGTATAGGGGTTTAATTGGCGGTATGGGGACGAATCTCTCTAATTGGACTACTTGATTTTGTTTTTGTTTTTTGTTGCTAGTTTAGGTATAATAGAGTCGCGAAAGTTGGAATATTTACACGAATTAAGAACCCCCATGTCGTGTTTTGCGGATTAGGAAGGGATTTTCTTGGGTTTTAGTTGGTAGCGTGTAGTGGCGAAGGCTAGCTACGTGCATTCTATTTGATTCGAGGGGTTTAATTGGACGGATGTCTCTATTGGATTATTTGATGTTTTTGTGCGTGCTAATTTAGGCTGGTGTTGGGAAAGTTGGAATCTTTACACGAATTAAGAACGCCATGTCCTTTTTTTTTTCCTCCAGATTTTGGACGGGTTTTCTAGGGTTTAGTGGTGGCATGTAGTGGCGAAGCCTTTCAACGTGCATTCTATTTGATTATAAGGGTTTAATTGGTGGTGTAGAGTTGAATGTCTCTAATTGGAGAATTTTATGTTTATATTTGCTAATTTAGGTCTAGACTCGGGAAAGGTGAAATCTTTAGAGGAATTAAGAACCACCATGTCAATTTTTTGCATATTCCAAAGAATTTTCTTGGGTTTTAGTTGCTAGCATGTAGGGGTGAGCATTCGGTTTATCCGGTTTCAACCGAACCGAAATAGCAAAACCGATAACCGAAATTCTAAAAGCCCAAAAATCAAACCAAAATTAGCCAAAACCGAAAACGAACCAAACCGAATAACATATTCGGTTTGTTTGGTTGGGTTATTGCTATCGTTTAATGGATCGGTTTCAAAGTTGGAATCGTGGTTAAATTTAAAATTATAATTTTTACACATATTTGTTCTA
Organism: Iris macrosiphon; assembly: GCA_036927795.1. Lineage (NCBI taxonomy): Eukaryota > Viridiplantae > Streptophyta > Magnoliopsida > Asparagales > Iridaceae > Iris > Iris macrosiphon. The sequence goes on along the minus strand of JAYESA010000018.1, from coordinate 40,165,039 downwards.
TAGAACTGTTGTTTTCAAAATATACACATTTTAATCACAAAATAGGCATAGAATTGATGGTATTTACATAATTGCATAAGTCATACCGGTTTCGGTTCGGGTTTGGACCGAAACCGAAATCTAAAACCGAAACTAAAACCAAAACCGAAACTGAATGAGAAATTATATTTTCAAAACCGAAAGGTCCGCAACTAATTCTTTTCAAACCGAACCAAATCGGTTTAAGTTCCAAAACCGAATAATGCTCACCCCTAGTAGCATGTTGTGGCGAAGGCTTGCTACTTGCATTCTATTTGATCATGGGGGGTTAATTGGTGGTGTGGGATGAATACCTCTAATTGGAGTATTTGATTTATTTTGTTTGGCTAATTTAGGTATGTACTCGAGAAAGTTGGAAGCTTTAGCGGGTTTAGCAACTGGGATTCTGATCTTCACGCTTCCTCGTCTAGATTTCCTGATTCGGCATGGAGTTTATAGGGTTTTGGTGTTCTGAGTAGGTAATCTAAATAGATATAGGTTTAGTTGGTAGCATGCGGTAGTGGAGGCTTGTTATGTGCATTTTATATGGTTTAAGGGTTTAGTTGGTGGTATGGGGATGATTGTGTCCAGTTTGGCTATTTAGTTAGTACGGAGCATCATAGATGAATATGGACCTACAACAAATTTTTTATAAGCAGAAATGAAGCCCCTCCCTTTTTTTTTCTCGGCCAAATTTATTGAATTAAAACTTGGTTTCAAGAAGGAAAGCAAGAAGCCCCTTTCCATGATGTTGGCCATTAGGTTTCTAGGTTGCGTGAATACTGCCTTGGAGGACCGTATCCGTATCTAACATGTATATGACCTGATGTTGCTTTGGCAGTCATGTATCGGTTCTCCAGAACGACCCGAAACATGGTTAAGTATGATTTGTCGGGCATGGTTGCGCCAAATATAATTGTGATATGAGAAGTAACATTTCTTTGCAACATATCCTTTATACAATTTTTTATCCTGTAAAATGGATTATTTGGTACCCTAAAAACTAAAAAGTAATCTAGTCAGTAGGCACTAGCCAATACATGCATTTATAAAGATGTTATTAAGATATAATGTAAAATAATATGTATATAGATATGTTATAGTGTGTATACGGATACAACTGTACTACCCATGCTGCACTCGAATTTTAAAATTTCTAAAGTATGACGTATTTCAGTTGACCTCTCTAAGTGGGAAGCTCAAATGCCACCACTTGGATTCTTATGTTAAGCAGCTCCTTTTTGCTCCTAGCTAAGATTTAGGAATGACTGAGAAGTTCTATTGCAACCAATTGTATATTGTGCCCATGGTTGATTTGGAGATCTATCATATAACTAATGTGTTTTTTGTGAATTTTTTGTACAGATGGAAGCATTTCCCTAGAGAAAATCTGTTGTGACCAAGCCTAGAAATCAACATATAATAGAAGGGAGATATTAGAGCAAAGGACACAATTTAGGTTAGGTGTCTTGCCAATTTGGCCTACACACACTATAGCTAGGATTGATAAGACGTTCACTAACAGAAAGAGGAATATGATGGCGGCTTAAAAGTATTTTGAAATCTTAACCCTTCCTCCCCTCCTCCCCTACATTCATTCTCACAGATGCACACCAAATCTGAATGGCATGCACAAGGAAAATACAATAACCAAATGGGTTTAACGCCTACAACCACTTCATCAAATATTTGTGGCAACATGAAATGAGGAAAAAATGGAGGTCATTGTTGGACACAAGAACTGGACAAAGTAACTTAGAAGGAGACTAAGTCGAGGTGAATCTGAGAATCGAAAAAGGCAATAAAAACAAATAATAAAGAAGCATCTTCAACAAGTTGAGTAATCCTGTAAATCGTAACACTTGACATATGCAATCTCATTTCTTTCAGCGTTCTTCACAATTCATGTCTTCTTCAAGCAAGATTTGACATGCAGTCTCATTTCTATCAGTGTTATTCACAATTCATATCTGCTTCAAAACAAGATTCAGTGCACAACACTGTGTCCAAAAATATTTGGATATCACCCTCGACCAAAAATTCTTGTGCCGTACAAACAGAAGAGCAGATTTTGTTAAGATTGCCATGTAATGCTCAGTCTTTGTATTATTTTGTACCATCAACTGCCTTTAAGAAGATCAAACCACTTCAGATGCAGCCATGAAGTTAATTAGAGGCGCACTGTGAAGCAGTCCATCCATCACCTGACTCCCTTTGTAGTCCATGTTCTTTTGAATGGTTTGAGAAGATTCTCGATAAGTATCCTCTCCTGTTAAAGAGAGTGGTTTTCAAAGAATGTTACCAGGACTGACAGCCAATACTTTTATTATTTACAGCATGTGAAAATGCTTGAACATAATGCAGGGTCGTCTTCAAATAAAAGGGCACACCAGCTGAAATAACATTCTGGCAGTATCAGTTTTTAATTCTTGCCTAGCTCCGGTGTTGGATGATTTTTGTAAAGCATAAGCCTTCCCTTCTTTTTGACTCGACATTACAGTTAATACCACTTCCTAGGTTACTTGGATTCAAGTCTCTTTTGGAAGGGGGTAATGTAACATTTTAGGCTTTAGACTCTCCTTAACCTCATCCATCACCGATTTCAATTCAGATATCAGCCAAACATTCTGATATGATTTTGTGCAAATTCTCTTCCCTTGACTAACAATTTGTAGTAGATGCGCCTTCACCCTAAAGTAGGACCCTTTCAAGTTTTCTTGACAAAAGTTACAATATCAACTCCTATTACCAGCATTTCCATGTCCTACACTATAGTCACATATTCCCAAATAGGATGGTCATGTTGCTGATCATTGTTAGAGAATCTCCTAGTAGCACAAGTAAAAATTTCCCGAAGCAGATGAAGCTTCCATTATCTACAAATAATTTTTTGTAGCCGTTTACCTTCTTTTATCCTACAAATTCAGTGCCAAACAGATGAAAATAAAAGAAGAAAACATAACCAATATGTAATAAAAAATACAACAGAAGAAGGAAAGACAATTACAGAAACAATTATGCACCAAAAGTACATAAAAATCTGTAGATTGAAAATAACTTGCCCGTGGTGTTTGCTGTCGCCGTTTTCAATCCAGAACCTAGTGATAAACCTTGGGATCGTCCGCAATACCGAAAACCTAAGTGCGACGAGAGAGAATCAGCAAAAGAAGAAGAGGAAGGGTTTAACTCATACTTGGGTTAAGCTATATTATCTTTTTTTTCCATGATGTACCCATGCTGTATTCTTTTGTACCATCAACTGCCTTTAAGAAGATCAAACCACATCAGATGCAGCCATGAAGTTAATTAGAGGCACTGTGCAATAGTCCATCCATCACTTAACTGACTCCCTTTCTAGTCCATGTTCTTTTGGATGGTTTTAGTATTTTAGAAGATTCTTGATATGTATCCTCTCCTGTTATAGAGTGGTTTTCAAAGAATGTAACCAGAACTGACAGCCAATACTTTTATTATTTACATCATGTGAAAATGCTTCAACATAATGCAGGGTCATCTTCAAATAAAAGGTTACACTGGCAGAAATAACATTCTGGCATTGTCAGTTTTTAATTCCTGCCTAGCTCCATTGTGGATGATTTTTCTAAAGCATAAGCCTTCCCTTCTTTTGACTCGACATTACAGTCAATACCACTTCCAAGGTTACTTGGATTCAGGTCTCTTTTGGAAGGGGGTAATGGAACATTTTTAGGCTTTTGCCTCTCCTTAGCGTCATCCATCACAGATTTCAATTCAGATTTCAGCCAAACATTCTGATATGATTTTGTTACAAATTCTCTTCCCTTGATTAACAATTTGTAGTAGATGCGCCTTCACCCTAAAGTAGGACCCTTTCAAGTTTTCTTGACAAAAGTTACAGTATAAATGCCTATTACTAGCATTTCCATGTCTCTTACACTAGTCACATATACCCAAATAGAATGGTCATCTTGTTGATCATTGTTAGAGAACCTCCTAGTAGCACAAGTAAAAAATTTCACAAAGCAGATGAAGCTTCCATTATATACAAATAAAAAAAACATCTGGTCATTTACCTTCTTTTATCCTACAAATTCAGTGCCAAACAGATGAAAATAAAAGAAGAAAACATAACAAATATGTAATAAACAATACAACAGAAGAAGGAAAGACAATTGTAGAAAACAATTATGCACCAAACGTACATAAAACCTGTAGATTGAAAATAACTTGCCCGTGGTGTTCGCTGTCGCCGTTGTCACTCCAGAACATAGTGACAAACCTTGGGATCGTCCGCAATACCGAAACCTAAGTGAGACGAGAAAGAGTCAGCAAAAGAAGAAGTAGAAGAGGAAGGGTTTAGCTTATACTTGGGTTACTTGGTTGGATTTAAGCTATATATCTTCTTTTTCCATGATGTACCCATGCTGTATTTGGGTTCCTGGAGCCGTACTCAAGCTGAGCCTCAGGCTTGGTACTTCCAGCCGTACCCAGGTATACAGAAGACACTATATGGTATTGTCATAGTATGACGAGATATTAAGACTTCCGAAAAACATAGGTACTCTCATGGTACATACCCAGCCGTACCCACACACTATCTGTACCAGGTACTCGTACAGCATGATTTTTGGAGTACCCCTGCTTAATAGGTTGCTACAGAGAACACTAGTCGCACTATATGGTCTTGTCATAGTATGATGAGATAGTTCTATGTTCTTCTTGTTTAATCTTGAGTTATTATAAGATTTATGCAGAATTATGAACTTATTCATGTACTCTTTCCCATGTCTTCATCAATATTATCTGCTGAAATTCAATTGTTAGAATATGAAAGTGTTTTTACTACTTTTGGATTTTGCTTTTCATGCTCTAATACAATCTCTGTAGTATGTGAACAGTGGAAGTGCAATTGCTCTAATTTGGGGTGCATCCCCACAAATGAGATCTGATCGTCGCAAGGATCGAGTGGAGACTAATCCTGAGCAGTTAGCCGCAGCCTCTGCTGAAGCTGAGATATCCATTATTTTGTTTTAGAATATTTTTTTGTCATTTTTTAATCAAGAATAGGAAGTATATCCTTTTGGCTATTCAACTTGACTCTTCATCACAGAATGACCAGGACAACGGGAAAGACCACAAGGGTAATTGGATGGTACCATTCACATCCACACATTACAGTTCTTCCTTCTCATGTAGGTAAGTATATATTATATATTACATTACTTCAGGATCCTGATTTGGCAGAGAATCCTACTATCATAATATAACATCAAAACCTCGACTATCTATAATCAGAAGCTATTTTGTATGTTTTAATTGCATGGATAGGTATCGCCACGAGGATTGTGTTTTTGAGTACCGTGCAATTTAAGCTTTTGCTAGGGTTACTAAAATGATAAGGTCTTCAAAATTTTGAGATTACAAAGGTCACCTTCACTCATCCAACATGGTGTAAATGATAAGATTTCATAAAGTCTTCTTCTTGTTTTCTTCATGGACATGCTACTTAAAATGAAATGCTTTAGGATATATATAACTAACTGTTCGAAGTTAAACTGAAATGGAGCTATTTTTGGCCCTCTATGTAATCATCATATATATTACAATACATAGTGTGGATTACTAGGAACCCTATACAAGAATTATATATTTTTCGCACGAGATGTGGAAAGGTTTCCTTGGTGTTCTGTTCATTTGACTTTTCTTGCCAAGAATCTTTGTATTGGGTGAAGATTTTGAAAACAATATATATATAAACTCTGCAAAGCTGAAAATAAATGTAGACTCCTTTTGATGATGATCTAAAATTAACCATACATGGCAAGACGATGAGATGGAAATTATACTTTAAACTTAAATCCAAAATGATAATGATGAACATGGAAAGAAGAGTCACATTATCCTCTGCACATCTTACACATAAGCATGGTTTTCTAACTTTTGCTGGTTTTCTGCAGTCAGGATTCACGTGTCACCCTCCAGATCTTGTCATAGTCAATTGGGTTAGCTTATATAAGCAAAAACGATACGTTCTGGCAAGTTTCATTGGGTACTATACCAGAGAACTTAAAGGTTTGGCCAAGCAAAATCTACAGAAGGAAAGACGATACCTCTTCAAGAATTTATATAAAGGACATGAGTACTTCTTAGGAAGAGTCACATTATCCTCTGCACATCTTACACATAGCATGGTTTTCTATCTTTTGCTGGGTTTTTCTGCAGTCATGATTCACGTGTCACCCTCCAGATCCTTGTCATAGTCAATTGGGTTAGCTTATATAAGGAAAAACGATACGTTCTAGCAAGTTTCATTGGGTAATATACCAGAGACTTGAAGGTTTGGCCAAGCAAAATCTACAGAAGGAAAGACGATACCTCTTCAAGAATTTATATGAAGGACATGAGTACTTCTTAGGAAAAAAGGCAATAAGGATAAGATAATTAGTGAGACAATGTTAAGTGATGCATCAATCAAAAGGCTACTTCCATATTAGGCTTAATAGACTTGGGAGTTGGGACCACTGATGCACCAATTATAAGGGCTACTCCCATTCTAGGCTTGATAGATAGTCTATAAAATGTCAACAAATGTCTCTAACTCAAAATAGTTGGACTATGCCTTTGAACCTACCTTATCTTTGCCCATCTTTCACATTGGCTTTGCCACAAGAGCAGCTTGTGGACTAGTTGCAGCTAGTGGTGTGGGTACACACATTAACAAAATAACCACATCAGGCTTGAGTGAACATATAGTTGGTAATCATTTTACACATCCTGGTGAGTTATCACTCAGATCAGAATCTGTGAAAAATAAATTGATACTGCTTTAGATGATTACCACTGTCAGACATCTATCGGGATTGGGCCGAAGCATCCCTCTTTATGCACCAACTAGAAGTAAAGGACTTGCAGTCCTATGGACGTGGCATGGTGATATGTCATGAAGTTTATCTTCATATGGCTTTAATTTTTCGTTATGTTTCTTGAGTTGGTGTGTATGTGTCTGTGTGATGGAGAGGGATGGGTAACTTTTCCCAATGGGCTTAGTACGGAAGGAGGGCTACCTTGAGCTAGGGAGTCAGACCACATATTCATTATGCAGTGGAAAAGAGCTACGTATGATGGGATAAATAGTAGTCCTCAAAGTGTCGTTTCCCTGAAGGACAAGTCACATAAACTGACCCTGATTGCATTCCAAGATGTTCGGTTATGTAATAAAGACATATTCTCATTCGAGTGAGAACTTCATGACAGCATCAATGGTGTGTGGTTGTAGGGTGTCAGTCAATGTCATTGTTCCCAACTGGATATGACTGTCGGTGCTTTGTAGTAATCTCTGTATGAACCTAGATCTGATTGTCATTATTCTGCTATACCCGAAAAGACCACTAGGGTTTTACCTTTTATATTCTTCATAAATTTACATACACATGTATAGTTTAAAAACACATACTTGAAAGAATTTTTCAAGTCTTACCATAAAATTAGTATGTTATAAGTATACATGTTAATTTAATACTCATAAAGTTATGCTACCTTAGAGC